>JAUMHH010003628.1:0-11440 GCA_032359455.1 Chlamys rubida
TGTTCGTGTTTGTCTCCTTGTGATAGCGCGGAACTGATGCCGACTTTATAGTGCTACCTCACTGAAACATACTGCCGTGAAAAGCAGCGATGGTGTCACAAGCAGTAGGAGAGGTAGATGGCGATAAATGCAGGCCTACACAAGAATGCCTGCAGAGGATAATGCAGAGGAGAGGCGATTTTGAAAAATACTTCCCTCACATAGTAATCTTGGCAGAGATCTGTCTGACAATTCTAGTGTCGAATGCATGGCTAGAGAGGGCCCAGTGCTGTGAAGCGCCTCAAAACTAGATTTAGAAGCTCAATCAAGGAAGATATGCTGATGAGATTGATGCATGTGGTAACAAATGGCCCAGAGGTTGACCAGTCTTCAGAGCTTGTTGAGAAATATGTGGCAAAATGGCGCCAACAAAAAACCCCCCAGAAAGACCAGTTGGGAATTTGCAATTGGAAATGGGGCAGGATGGTATAAGGAATAAGCCGATATCTGTTGACAGTGGGTGCCAAACAGATTTTAGTGGATACCTGTGGCGCATTTCCGCATAATTTTTATGTTTCACCATTTCATTTAAGTGAAACAGAAACATGAGTCATCGAAACATGAACGGAGAACGGTCCGGGTATTAGTTTTTATTTATACCAAGATGGCGCTCAACATCACAGAAGTCGTGCTGGTTTGCGGTAATTGTCAACACCAGTTTATAACATTAGAACAATATAATTCACACAAATGTGCAGTTGACTAGGATAATAATGAATCCAGTAAGTGATGAACCATAAACTAGCTGGGACAAGAAATTATTTAACAAGTTGTTCCATGTTGTTTTCATCCCCTTACTTACTTTGACAGTTGCTTGTTTCTATCAATGGGGAGACCACCACTATCAAACATTGTCAAAGAAGAGGGTTGACTAGCTGGACGTGGATATTTGACCCCCTTCTTTGATAGTATTCTTCCCGTTGAAAGAAACAAGCAACTGTGGTGTTCATTATAAATGTCATGATTGTACATTTATTTTGTGTAAATAAAAATGTTTCCCATAAAAATCTACAGTAAGCTCACCCAGGCCCTTCATTGAACTATTTCACCACATAAATAATATGAAGTGAGTTATACGGATAACCTATAAAACTTAAGAGGCGAAGCATTCTACAACAAAAATGGAAGCCGCAGTCTCCTCACTGTACTACTTTAGTACACGTGTTGTTACAGCAGTGCACATTTTTATGCCCCCGCCGTTCGGCGACGGGGACATTAACCCTTTCCCTTGTCCGTACATTAACGTACGTCAATACAAACTTGATTTCTTTTCTCAGGGGTTGACTAAAGAGGTAAAAATGAAATGGCCTGAGGTGCAACAAATTTGGCGAATAACTGGCCCGAAATCAACATAGCCATGGGCCACTCAATACCCTAGTTTACTGGCCCGAAGACAACTGATGCGTTCTCTAACTTCAGGTTGCCTCGACCTAATGTTTTGAAAATTATACACAATGCTCAGTACCATAAAAACACAGATCAAGTTCGATTTGCAACCAGCAGCAGATTAAATGCATGGTTTTCGAGTTAGGCCAGCTAACAAAATGAAACAAAAATTGCCCTGTATGAATTAATGAATTTTATTGTGTCATTTCAGATGATCAAGGGTATTCAGAGGAAGTTAATGGACATGTACCTTATCAAGTTAACAGAAAAACCCCTCAAAATGTGTATATTAATCTGATTTTCTTATATTAAGCATTTTTGGGCGTGGCACGAATATAAATGTTTTCGAACCAAACAGATATCTCGTGAAAAAAAAGTTATTGATTGTTATAATTAATTGCGTACTCTTTCAACATAAGTAAACCCTGGGGTAAGATCATGTTGAAGGAGGCCTCACTGGCCTTTATCAACATAAGCAAACCCTGGGGTTAGGTTATGTGGAAGGAGGCCAGAAATAAGGCATTTTACAGCATAAGTAAACCCTGGGGTTTGTTATGTTGAGGGAGGACAGAAATATGGCTTTTAACAACATAACTAAACCCTGGGGTTTGATTATGTTGTAAAAGTCCTCATTGGCCGCTATCAACATAAGCAAACCCTGGGGATAAGTTCATTTAAGGACGGCCTCGATATGTTCGTGTTTGTCCCCTTGTGATAGCGCGGAACTGATGCCGACTTAACTTCCCCTTTAACCATCCTTTTCGGGCCGTTCTGGCACCCGGTCCGCGAACTGTTTGACGGAGTATGTTTCTTGAAGGTCAGAACCATCCAAAAGAGCAACGACGTTTTTGGGGGTTATGCTCTCATTCCTGTTGGAGATCAGAGTTTTGCATAATTCAATTACTCGGTTGCCGTTTGTTCTCTTGAAAGAGCGCCTCGACCCGAGTGGTTTATCATCTTCGTCAGATGTTACTTCCTTTTCGTGGTGAAAGTCTTGACAATCACATTCCCGGTCAGATGAGTGTGTGCCCTCCTCTTTCTCCTTCGTTTGTGCTGACGGTGTTACTTCGTCTTTTTGGTCCTGCCCAAACACCTGCCTTATCAGGGTCGTAGCCTTAACGGCTTCTTGTGTTCTATTGTGCAGCTGGTAGTATACATCAGCTGTTGCAGCCCTATGCGTCATATGCGAGACAAGTTCCTCGCGACAAGAGGGATCGGCTTGCCTGCATTCCGTAACTACCAGTTTACGTATTTTGGTTGCGTTGATGTTCACGTAATCCGCCAATGCCTCCACCCAGACTCTATTGATTGCCGTTGCTACGCGACTAGAAGGTAGCCCACATATGCCCGTGGCCAAGCAACAAAAAAAGACTGGCCTCTGGCAGCAGATGGTTTGAGGTGGCTGACGGTATTGTTGCCCTCATTTCTAAATGTTTTCACCTGCGAGAACAAGGATTCCGAAAGGTGAAGGACTCCCACAGTCCGGAAGCCTGTCTTGTGGTTAGAAATGGACAACTGAAAACCTCCATCGGCTTTCGTGGCCTTGTCAATGTTTTCCAGGGTTATAGCCGATATGGCGCCTGACCGTTGGCCGTTTGTCAGGAGTATCTCCAGTACGAGGTAGTCCCTGACTCGGGCATGAGTCCTCTGATCAAGGGCATTTTCCTTGTCGGCATCAAACTCTGTCATCAGTTTTTGTACTCCAGCAACATCGCTGGACTGGCGGAAGTTCTGTACATCTTCTGTAGATAATGCCGACTCATCATCAAGAACCAGGCGTTCGACTACTCTTTCTCTTGCTCTTTTGTTCATTGCTGCTGACCAGCGATTGACGGATAGAATGACAACCCTGGCCGTGTCTGTCTAGATCTTCTTGATTTGAAGATAGTTCAAAAAGTCTTTAAAGGGGCATCACGGAAAAGTAACTTTTTTTTTGTCTTTTTTTTTCAAATACTTCATAAACATATCAAGTGAGACTGCTTATGGAAAATGACGGTCGGATTTCGCTGAAATATATTCATAAACCTGTATAATTTTAAAATAATAATCGGAATTTCTACCTGTCTGACCAACGTTTTGTTTGGGGATTCCATTGACTATGTCTACGTCATATAGAGTAGCGCATGCGCATATTAAGCCATTTCACTGTAAAAAAAATGGCTTCCCGCGGGAAGTTTCAGCGAAGGAAGACAGTAAGTGTGTCAGCAACAAAGCGAAGACATGCCAAATGGTCCCAGGAAAACCCTAGAATTACGTTAGGGACACAGTACGGCAGGTGGGAGGCATTCAAGCAAGAAAATAACTGCCCTAGTAATCCGGATGCAGCTCGTATTCTTCTGGATTGCTGGTAAGTTGGAAATAAAGTTGACATGAAATCGAGCTATTGTTGTTTTACTTGCTACTTATACCTATTAATCATGTAAGTTGCTTGTTTGTTTGTCTTTGGCACACGAATGCATTTATTTTGTTATTTGAATGGTCATTTATCAGACAGAAGTAGTTTATTTTCGCACAACAGTTGATCCACTTAGTATGGGATGTCTACTGGTTAGTTTGATTTTCCAATGGGGCCCTCGGAGGGATAATTGTTATGATTTTGTTATACAGAGCCGGTATCGTTGAATTTAACTATTTAGAGTGTTGCATGTGTTACCATACGAACATAGCGTAATACATATAGATGCTAATCATGTTTGGGCCCAGAAAATTGTATGTTTTTTTGTTATGATATTGAAATATTTATTTATAAGCATTTTTTTTTCAAATGTCATACTTTTATACTATTGATATGATGGCACAGTGTGTAAGTTTCAGTTCAATTTCTTTATTTCCGAGAACCATCCGTCTCATAGGTTAATATGAAACAATTACATCATGAAGAACATGTACAAGAGATAATTATTCAAGTTTGAATTATTAGTGGAGAGTGTGTGGAGATAATGTTGGGTAAAAAAAACAGCATCAGTGTGTGCGAACATCTCATCTTATAGACCAGGTGAAGAAGCTCGCTTCCAGAATTTTTCCTGATGAAGGACCTTCTGATAGTTACATGAACCTGCATATATACAATTCAATATCCTATTGCACATTATGTCATGGGATATCAAATGCCTACGACAGGGAGTAAATGATGATTCCAAGTGTAGTTGATTACTTCTAGATGATCATGAAGTGAAAGACTCACTGCAATAATTTGTGTACATGTATGTGCACCTGGAAATAAATGCATTATAAGACGATCTATACTGGAGAATATTCATCTATTTATATAGGTATGCATCAGCCACAAGGGAATTGCACAGTACTAGCTTGAATGTTTCCTCAAGACAGCAAGCTCCCAGAATTCCTCTTCATGAAGGACCCTCCAGTTCCACCCCTGCCCCTCAGGTGTTTTCTGAAGGAACATATACAGATGTACATGGGATATCGGATGTTTCAGACATCGAGTAAGTGTTGGAACCCTGTATGATTGATAATAACTTACAGAAACAAATTACAAACAGACCCACAGAGTATTGACCAAATGTAATGTACATGTTTTTATGTTGCAATACACATATTTACAGCTGGACATAGTTAGACATACGTATAAATATGTTGATCATACAATGTGTATAGATATTTTTTTGATGTGACCAGTTTCAGCTGTTATATTTTATCGGACCTTGTCCCATACATGACCCATCATCAAATACATTTACATGATATAACTGTTTAGATTGCCTAAGAACAACATTTTAGTCATGAAGATGTAGCAATTTTTGTTGTTGTTATTTATAATAGAAACTTGTATTTTTTGTACAGTGTTGTAATGAGCAAGTGTTTACATATGATAATTACCTGGTATATATTTTATGTATAAAGTGTGTGTGTGACATTGTAATGGTACTGTTCACCGCTCCAATTCTTTGCCATGGTAGAGCAATGTATGTTATTAGGTCTATAAAATATAAAGTAGATTACATATACATGTATTTGAATTCTTATACAATATTTTTTGTTAATAGAGTTCAGTCCTCTGATTTGTCCGGTGTGGAAGCTATGTCAGACAACAGTGAGAGTGTACTTGCTCATTATGAACAGAAAGCTTTTGACGATGACAAATCATTCATCCAGTGAGTATTTTAGTACATGTATATATGTTCGTATCAGTCAGATACGTACTCACTATACAGTCTTGATTGTCCTGTTGGTTGCAATCTTCATATGGTAAAAGTGGCACACTTATCATACACAGATGATAATATTATTGTCCTGGCACTAGTCTGTTTGTATCAATAATTGTTCCGTGTTATTTGGTGTACACAAAGTAGTTGCACGAAAGCATGATTACGGTACACAGCAAAATAAAATAGAACTTTATATGCATATTTTTCATTTCACTTTAGTTCTAATATATTTTTGCAGGATTTCCTTAAATGCAGAAAGCTACACATATGAAGATGCCACCTACAGACCTAGTGAAGATGAAATTGAGGAAGATGATATTGACCTAGAAATTGAGATGTCATTGTGGTAATTACACATTTTTATCGTTGTCATCTATGTATATGTTATTATGGGGATTTTTGTAAAATGATTTGATATGTATGAAAATCAACATTTCACATTTTAACCATCCATCATACAGGCAATCTTACACTTTATATATAACTTCCCTGCAAGTAGTTCCAGAGGGGTTACAATTGCATAAAGGCTTGCAAGCCAAAACTCAAATTCCCAGTATTTTCCATACAACAATCAGACCAGGCCTGTTTAATAAGCTCACCCATATATATATATAATATTGCAGTTAAGTAAAATAATCAACTGATTCTATTTCATTATACAGTTATACTGTATGTGAAAAGCCCATCCCCTTATGTTGGACCAAAATTAAATTATGTGCTGGCCCCATGGGATTGCTGAAGGATATGCATGCATGACTTGATATTTTTTTCCATTGCAGTAGACCACAGCCATGTCATTCATCACTTGACACATTACCAGTAGCTGGTGATGTGTTTGATATTCAGCAGGATGATGAAGATGATGAACTGCTAGAAGAAGAAGGAAATCTTGTTGTGGACAATGAAGGAGATGCAGTAAAGGAAAAGAAGATCATCTGCTTTGAGAAATGTTTGCTGGAACTGGCAGCTATAAGGATGCCATCTCACTGTCAGAGAAAGAGCTGCCATGGAACCATCGGCATCAAAAGCAGATTTGTTGGTTGTGCAGTACAGTTGATTTGGGTAAGTAAAATTATGTAAGGAAGACATCAGAATTTGTGTCATGATGAATGCACATATGCTGAATTCATATTTGTTTCTCATTTTCAAAATATAAGTTGCAGTAGTTATGTGTAGATTATATGATTTTTACTTGAGGGAGATATACAGTTATGATATACAGTTTATAAAAAGAATGTACTGCCACACCCTTCACATGTTATGTGGACGCTACAGTGTTGGTGACATAGCTTCTGGTTTATAAATTTAATAGCATACCTGTGTTCAGAGTATAATGCATTATGAAGAAGTACGGCAGATGTTGAATATCACATTGATTATCTTGTGCCGGAGTAAGGTACATAATGCATAAGAACAGGTGATGTGTGCATTTTGTGAACACTCATCTATGAATTACCTGTACCATTAGTGTCAGTCTGCAATCATCTGTAATACAATAACCTCTATTGTATCACCTGTGAAGTTGGAAAAGGTACCAAATCACTCTTTCTGTGCTGTATGAACTGCTATTACAGACTTTTTTGCAGCATGTTCATATATTTTCAAAATGTTTTTTGTTCAGACTTGCTCAAATGGACACCATATCCATACCTGGAATTCGCAACCCAAAATAAAGACGCTTTTTGCTGGCAATGTCTTGATGTCAGCTGGGATTCTTATCAGTGGAAACAACTTTCAAAAGATTTTTCTCTTGGCCAAATTTCTCAACCTGGGAATGATCAGCTCCACAAGTCATCTGCGTGCGCAGCGCATGTTAACTGTTCCAGTGATAGACACATTCTATCAAACTCTAATGAGCGAGACACTGGAAAAATACAGAGGCAAGAACTTGGTCATCGCTGGTAAGTCACGTAATTTTATTTAATGAAAAAATACATACATTGCACCATCAACAAAGATTACCTGTCCAATATGGTGACAATTAATATTAACAGGTTTATCATATAGGCTAACATATATGTATGGTCATCATAATTTTTCCCTCTGTATACATAATACATATCGGTTATTTTATTATTTAGTGTTTTTTATGTCTCTTCTGGTCATTTATTTTATATGTAAAAATTACTGAAATGAAATAATTTTCAAAATATACTTTCACTGATTTGATAAATCTGACAAGTTTGATGGCTTTGCTAATAGTAATTATGAAGACAAATATAGAGTTTGTATTTTTTCAGGTGACGCGCGTAATGACAGCCCAGGGCACTCTGCAATGTATTGCACCTATACTTTCATAGAATATGATACGAAAGACATTGTGGCCAGTGTCATTATTGACAAACGAATGACAAACCTAAAGTCTACCAACATGGAAAAAGAGGGCATGTTAAGAGCGATGAAAAGTCTAACAGACAAAGGAGTCATCATCAAAGAAATATGCACAGATGCACACTCGCAGATTGCAAGCCTATTGAGTAAGTACAGTTGCATCAGATATCAAAGTGAATGACACATAATTGAATACTGTATTTATCGTGCAAACACAGTCTCCAACTGTAAAATTGGGCTGGGCTTAATTTGTCCTCAACATAAACTTTGATTTTCTGGATTTTTTGCATTATAATATTATTACATTGGTTTAGCTCATCTGGATTGAAAAACCAATTTGAGTTATGCTAGACAGCATTATATTTCCTGAATTTCACAAAAAGAGTTATGGCTTAGATATGATTTGAGATCTCCACGCTCCACTCTTACAATAAACCAGCTTATAGGTATAAAGGGATAAACTCCAACGACTTTCAGGGTTTGCTGCCCTGGTCATTTCCTTGGGTACTTACTGACTTGATCCTAAAATGTAAACAGTTGACATGTATAAATATATACACACCTTGTACACGTTCATCAGCAGATGCATATCAAGTAAATGTTATTATTGTTAGGTTAATCAATGTTATTAAGTCTGGTTTTCCTATTCAGTTCTAAAAGCATTGGAAAGAATTAATGGAACATGTTTATAAAACTCCGCCTTCACTTTTTGTCTGTACTGCACTTTCATGTTACACAATTTTTGTTGCAGAAAAAGACTATCCCCTGATGAAACACAGCTTCGACACCTGGCATGGGGCCAAGAATTTTGGGAAAAAATTGACTGGTGTAAGTAGAAATTGGTAGATAAACTGAATGGGTGTTTTTGTATTTTATTTTCATAACATTCAAAATATCAATATAAAGATTTTGTTCTGTTTATAAAGTAAACAGAGATTAGCCTTAGCTTCTTTGTTATTTCAGATTGAGAGAGCCTGAAAAATGTATTCTAAAACATGTTTATATTGTTTTCTCACAAACAGTACATATTTGTTCCTTATATCAGTATTCTTGTAGCTAACATCTGTTACATCATAATATAATAAGTATTTTGCAAACCGTTGTTCAACCATTGAAATAGGATAATGGGTGTACCATAACTTCTTTGACACTTGGATCAAGTATGTTTTGTAGCAGAAATTATTTGTATTCATATATACATGTATATGTAAAAGAAAAAAATGTTTTTTTTCCAATATCTATATGCAGACTAGTAACATATTTATCCTTCAATAAGCCAAGTTTTTTGGGTGGTTTTATTTGTGGGGGTGGGGGCTCTTATGACAACAACGAAAAAGCATTTACCAGGTGTTGGGATTTCTACTGAACAGCAATCAATATTGGGTTGGCTTATTACCAGGCATGGTGGGGAAGTATGGTTTTGAAGAAAAATTGACAACAGTAGCCCAAATTTAGATTGTTGTTTCATGAAGGTGGCAGCAGACTAGGAACAAAGACCTCAGACCTTGGGTTCAAGACCTTGTAAACCATTTCTGGTATTGCAGCCGGAAAGCTGAAGGCAAGGAGATGGCTTTAATAGTAAGCATATTATAATTTTGTGTCTAAGCTGAAGTGTGTCTTGCATGCACCATAATTTTTAGATACTAGGTTAGGATAAGATTGGATTGTTGAAATATGTAGTGATACAAAGTCTAACAAGAAAGATCCATAATGTAAAAAAAATTGACCTTGAAAGTCTTTGAAGGTCACAAATGTCATGGTCACAAATGTCATATGTGATTGCTAATACAGGCCCATTTGTGACATGTATAAGAAAAGATTTACACGCATGCATCAACAAATTGAAAGAAAACCCATCTTTGCTGTGAACATTAATATTTATTGCATAACAACACAGTTTACCTGATAAAACAATGTTTTGTATAACATAAGCATGTAAAAATAACATCAATTTATTATTGAATGAGGGTGAATAATAACATGTCAACTCATTTCTAAAGGCCAGATGGAGAGGAATATTGCATCATGTGACAGATGTACATGAATGGGTGATTGGAGATTCCTCTGGTCCAGCACAGTGTGAGCATGATGAATTACCATCAACACCTGATATGGAGACAAAGTGGCTTGAGCCTGGGTCAGATGCCCACAATTCCCTAGCAAAGGTTATCTTGGACACACGACTGCTTCACACCTTGAAGTACTACGTCAACTTCAGGTATACCCAGAATTAACACTTTTTTGCATGGGTCAGACAGGTCTAATTACATCAAAGAATAGTATCCACAAATTTTTAAAAAACGTAAGTTTAGTTCTTTTATACATCAACCTAAAAAAATGCAATATTTATTTACATTCAGCAATAATCATAACAGGTATATTGCTTCCCCTCAAGGTTATTTGTAGGTGCGTCTGAAATGTTGTAAAAAAATATTTACAGAAGACAACTCATCATGCATGTTTGTCTTATCGCTTCTCTGGAATATGCATGTCCCTACAGAAAGTATTATATATGCAGCTGGCAGTCTTCTACTGAACAAAAAGAATAGTATGTGTGTACATAGCATCAACTATGTAGATGACAACATTATAATCAGTTTCCATCATATTTTTGTGTTGTAATATTTGAATATATATGTCAGGTGGATAGGTGTAATATAATTACAAATAATCTATTTGTTTCAGGCACACTGGTGAACTGGAAAATTTTCATGAGCACATACTGATGTATGCAGCCAAAAGGTTTTCATACAGGTAAAGAATACTCGTAAGAAAGTGATTCCAAAACTTGAATAAGGCTATTTGTCAAAAGCCATACAAATGGATAAACAGTAGCTATATGATACCACTATCAGAATGTGCTGCTTATATGGAAATAATGCATACAAATTCTATATTTGAAGAAATATTTTCATTTATGTGATGTCCAGTTTTACTTTATATTTTACAAAACCTACAAGGCTGTTATTACATAGTAATTATATCAACCTATTATTGTATCAACATGATTTCAAATAAATAAGCTTGAATTTTAGGGTTTCATTATTTATGCTTGCTTTTCTGTTTTACAACTAGTTACCCGATGTACAAGGCTCGGAACCAGCTGGCTGTAATAGATTATCAGATGCATAAAGACAGGATTCATGCTGTGGACAAACATGGGGAAACCATGTAAGCAAATGATTATAATATTGCATACACCTTCCGTCTCACATACACATATTGACTCAAACTTTTGCCTTACTTGCACACCCTTGTATACATATAACCTCTGAATTGACCTCTCGCACACAACCTTGCACTATTACAGTAATTTTCTGCATTTCACTGTTGCTGTAATAATTTTACAAATGTTTCAACACATAGTATAACTTTTCAAAGCATAAACACTTATCACATCTCTGATAACAAGAGGCCCAGGGGGCCTGTATTGCTCACCTGAATATGTTTGAAATAATTGGTATGAAGTAAAGATATAGCACTCCATGGTAGGTGCTGTAAGTACATATGAAATT
>JAUMHH010003650.1:0-11440 GCA_032359455.1 Chlamys rubida
TCCACGATAAACGAATGCACTTGGACCGTTCTATAAGCAGAGCTAAAAATGCACAGTTTCGGAGAATCAAAAACAGTGTATCAAGAATATTATGGCCTTCTTTCATCTGTCCACTGAAACACATAACGTATCTTAAAAACTATATGTGACTTGACATTGTTTTAGAAAGAAATAACGCAAACTGGCAATAGTCAGCATTTTAGTTTCAGTCAGGTACATCTGGAACCCCTCAATCTACCCGTTCCAAATTTTCCTGAGGTCAGCCTCGGTCCAGATCTGTGCCTGTCGTTTTCTTTACAGGTTCAACCGTTCCAACCGGATACGCGAATGTACCCTAAATGTTTAAAAGTCTTTAGCTTAACTCAACCTTAAAAATGTGTCTTTACTAGATGGCAGCTTTGCAGTCCCCTTTCTATGGAGACAAGATGAACTTGTACTCGCTTTGTAAAAAGATTGACCAGTGTGATTACCCACCTTTGCCAGCCGATTGGTACTCGGAAGATGTGAGTATAGATGATTCGTGTTGTATTGGTTGTTATATTTCTTTCAGTGGAGGATTTTTTATGATTTTCTTTTTTCTTTCTTTTGCACAAAGTAGATATAAACAAGTAGTTGTTCGAGATTGATGCCTCATGTTACAGCATCCCATTAGACACTGGTATTCACTGTAACATACTTTTTCACTACAATCAAGCAAGTTGTTATTTGGAAGTTTGTATCGGATGAACATATAATAGTTAAATTGTACATTTATTGTGGCCATGTACTGAACCTGCTTGAGGTAAGTACATTATATTCTCTCATTCCGTGTGTGTAAGATAGAGCTGTGCTGGGTAAGAAAAGGGTGTCGAAAATTTCTATCTTACACTCCATTTCATGTGACGTGACATCACCATGGCTCAACAATGACGTGACGTCACAAATTCGGAAAACACCCATGCCACAATGCGGAAAAGCCAACGTGATAAAATTAAAACCTTTTACAATATATTAACCGTACACGTTGGAAAGATGAGATAATTTTTTCTGTGCAAACAGAATACGGGGTATGCTAAATCTCGCTGACGAATTCGTTTTTCGTCAAAAAAGCTTAGGGGGAAAATTGATATTTTCAAAATGGTAGCCAGTCCAAACGCATTTTCATGGTTACTGAGCTTATTCTGGTAGTTGGAATTAGAGAAAAATACCCATGCCCAAGGGTGTAGGATAGGGAAATTACACCCTCAGGATTTTCAAATTTGACAAAACCCTTGGCAAAGCCTCAGGTTTTACCAGATTTGAAAACCCCTCAGGTGGAATTTCTTTACCCTACAACCCTGGGCATGAAAAAGTATAATATTAGATTAACTGTGAATCATCGTTAGAAAGCTAGGCTTCACAGGTATAACAACAAATTGACACAGACAGTATATACTGGCCCAAGTGTTCCTTGGGAAGTGAAGGTTTTATAAAAATTTCCTTTATTATTTTAGCTAAGGAACCTGATTGCCATTTGTATCAACCCAAAGCCAGAACAGCGGCCTGACATTACCTACGTAAACGAAGTGGCTCAGCAGATGCACCAACGCCACAGTCAGGCCACACCCTCCATGCCACAGGCCCAGCATCCACATCACCCCCACCTCCAGCAGCCTCCAAACCAGACACCGTTCCAACAGCAACCAGCCATGGTCGCCCAACAACCACAGTTACAACAACAAGAGATACCCCAGCAACCACCACAGCAACCACAACAGGAACAAGTTGTGTAAAATACATTACCAGAAATGATCCGTCTCATATTCAAAACCATATCAAATTCAAAGGAACAGTATTACATTTCTATTTGATCAATATGGCTCATTTGAAACGATTATATTTATTGGCATGTGCATCATGTGTCCTACTAAATGGTTGTTAATTTTAGTGAGCGATCTACATGATTGACAAATTCATGTTCCTTAGCCATTGTTTAATTTGTTGGAAGTGTGAAAATTGCATTACCACGTAACCCGTAGCTGAACACTATGTTTAAAGCTGATGTTGAAAAGTCAAGGGTCTCAATCTTAATGCATGAATTGAAGAAATGTTTTGATCAGAGAAATAGTAGAAGGCAAGATTATGAAATCTCTCTGGGTTTTTTTATTTAACTGTACAGGTTATTCAAGAAATTCAGGCCTTGGGAATAAATGGGATTTTTCATCCTTTAAAATTAGAAACTTTATATTTTTAATTTGAAAATCTTTATACATTTTTGTAGTTAAATAAAATGATTCCATTTGATAAATCTAAAAACTTAAGGCCTTGTGGAACTATTTAATAAATGGAGTTAGTATTTAAGATCCATTCTTCTGGAACTAAAGCACACAGTATAACATGAAACATCACTTTCTTTTGTAACTTTCCGCTGCAGCCACGAAAAACTGAAAGTAAATACACAGTGACATTGTATGCATGTTTGATATCCGTCCAATCAGATCATTGTATAGTTATTTATCACTTCTCTGTACAGGTAACGTGCGTTCAAGGGAAGTAACTTTAATATCAGCAAGTGTCGGAACTCACTACATTCCACAAAAGTATATACTTTATTGACAAAGTTGACTCAGTTTTGTTTATATATGTGATTGTTCATTCATAAAATCATGTGTCAAAACTCCCATCGAACATTATTGAAATGATACACTGAACACAAATATGATATGAAAGGTTATAGATAGTTTTATAAGAGATTAAACATTTTGTGATGCCTATTTATGAAAAATAAGTAATAAGGCCATTTATGAAGTAATATAACTTTCCTAGAATCACATTTAATACTCTGCAAGTAAACTTTTGAAATTAGATAATCAGTATATTTTATGCAGAATTAACTGGTGTGTCAAAAGTAAAACTGATCAGTATGCATAGAATACTCAATACATTTTAGTTGGTCCAGTACAGGAGTACAGTATATCTACACGTGAAGTAATTCGTAAGTTAACTAATCAATTATAGTTCCTCAGTTAGTTAACTGGTATTGTTAATTGTGTGTTGTTGTAGATTCTGTCATCAATGTGTTAAGCTCAGTTCTGTTGATATGTTTTAATTGAGTAGAAATTTATCATTAGACCGGTTCTATCAGATGTTTTGATTGAGTAGAAAATTATCATTAGTCCGGTTCTATCAGATGTTTTCATTGAGTAGAAAATTATCATAGGCCGGTTCTATCAGATGTTTTGATTGAGTAGAAAATTATCATTAGTCTGGTTCTATCAGATGTTTTGATTAGTAGACTGGAATCCATCATGAGTTTGTTTGGCACTATGTTATAGTTTCATTTGCTAAATCATCAAATGTTTGCATAATACTGTAGACCTGCTGTTGTTATCTAACCTTCATGAGTTGTGTATAGGGAGGTCATTCACAGACTTAGGATTCTCAGTTGTTAGAGGCATACATCTTTTCTTGCCTTTCATTTATTTTTATTTTTTTATGGTGGTTTTTAAAAGAAAAGTGAAGAGGGCTTTGTTAGCATTCCAGATCACTATAATATGTTTTCTGCTCGTTATTAGATCTGTAAGAAGTTTTATAATTTATTCATTTCACTTGTCCTCAAACTTGGAAAGATCTGCTTTAGAAATATGTAGGCATGGCCTCAAATAGATTCTGAAGTTGTATACCAGTATTTCAGTATGTTTTACATCATGTAATTATGGAACCATGAAACTACTTAAACAATGCTGTCCTTATGGTTAGTATCTGGAATAGAAAACAGAAGCATCTGGTGTTCATTATTTACTTTTTCTGTTATATCAGTTAACTCAACAACAGTTCCCTATCACTTGTGAGAGTCATTTTAGTTTACAGCATTCATCATCAATTTCAACTTTAAAAGACTATTAGGTGAGAACCACTGGACTAAATGATATGTAGGCCTGCTGTGGACAGAGAGGCAGGGCACAACAGGGGAGAACGGGCGAGGGTGTAATTTATATGGAGCATCCCTGAGTCAAGGGAATTTAAATGAGTGTGTCTCCCTACAGTAGTAAATCTTGAAATGTCATTAAGTACCGGCGAATAAGTGAAGGGATTTTTACCTATTAAAGTTTGTATGAAGCATTCCGAAACCAGGTAATTGGTGTTGTGTAACTGGAGGCTTAGACTTTGTCCCCCATCCCTGCCCTACCCAAAGCAGAGGTGTGAGACTCATGTGGGGATTTGAATGGCTGCTATAGACTAATATATATGTATTATATATGTTTGACATTTTTAAAATCTAATTTGGTATGAAGCTCTAGATCTATTTTAACCAAAATTGAAAAATGCACTTACATTCCTCTCAGTACCAAACATTGTTGTTGTAAAACTCCTAGGGTTGGAGACAGAAAATTGCCTCCATTTACCCGGCTAACAAAAAAAAAACAGCCAATAGATCCCAAATCCTCTTCTTTGGTTTAAGATAATATCCAGAAGTTTCTATTTACTGAAGTAGTTTAGCATTATTGTGATTTTCAGCATTATGATTTGTTAATTTTTGCAGATTTTTGTTTTACATAAGCATTTTAATCTAGCTGATTTGCTGGCTCGTGTGAAACCAACACAGTTGTTATATATATTCTTGATTCACAAGATTAGCTGTGATGTTTAAACTTAGAAGTCAGAGAAACTGACTGACACTTGGTCCATAGATAATTAATGAATAGTAAGGCATTGTATTATCTGGACAACCCTAAAGTTCATCCTACATAGTTAATTTCTGTTTGTACAAGCAGATCTGTTCAAATTAAATCATGTTTAACATTTATGATTTTGTCAGGGAGATATATCATTATGTACCTTGATTGAAGTTACTGATCATCATGTTATGAAGATGAGAAAATAATTTAAAGAAAAGTGTTTATGCAGGAATGTGCACATGTTGTTATGAATATTTTGAGAAAAAAAAGAAATGTGTCTGTGCTGGAATGTGTTGAGATATGAAGAAGACAGTCTTAAATGAAATTTGTCTATGCTGGAATATTTTAAGTTACGAAGATGTTGAAAGTATTTAAAGAACTGTTTCTATGCTTGAATATTTTAAGATGTGAAGGTGTGTTGAGAGTATTTCTAAAGAAAAAAATGTGTCTATACTAGAATGTGTTGTTTATGCAAAATTTGAACTGCGTCTTTAGTTTTCCTACATGTACATAATAGTACTGTAAGTTAACTCTAAAAACTTAATAATTCTTAACACAGAATTATTCCGTCCATTCAAACTAGAAGAATAACATATTTTTTGTAAATAAACGGTTAATAATTGAATATCTAAATTCATTAATTTATATTTTCTTCTTGATGTTTTATGTCTTAATGATGTTACTGTTGTAAATAATATACAGGTGTGATAAGATTTTCTCATTAGCCATCCTTTTCTTCCCAACCACACCACACCTGCAATGCACTCTATTTAAACATGTTCAGCATACAGTTTGCGTTTGCCAGGAAGTTGATTTTTATATTCAGGATTATTTAATTTTAATTGAGTAATGATGGTTCCCTGGAGGAATTTCTGTGTAGATTGGATCAGACTCCTGGAGTTTTGATGTGTTTTTAATTTTAATCTGATATTTGTAATCAGGTACAGTACTAAACTATGTATTTAAACTGAACCTTCTACTTAGATCTATTGTTTTGTCATAGACACTCATTGTGGAGTTGGACCTCGTTATTACAAACAAAACAAGTATTAATTAACTATTTATTTCGAAATGTTTTGTGATTTAACCTGGCACATTTAAAAGGTCAATCAGATTGTTGTGTGGTCCCAGCAATATGAATACTGTCAACATACTTATCAGTATTTCAGTGTTCTCCTTATACTCGTAGCAGTTTTCATTTTGATTTGAAAGCTCGACATTTTGCTAACCACCAAATGTAAGATCACTTTATCTATGCATTTTATAGATAGATTTAACACTGAAATTATGATACTTGTAAAGTTGTCGAAAATGCAGTCACTACCTGGTAAAGTGAGTGCTCGATTATATCATAAAGTAGGTTTTCATTACAATAAGGTTGGATGGTAAACTTGCTGGGACATTTGAACAAACAGTTTGCTTTCTAATTTCGTGCATCACTAGTTAGTGTACAGTGTTCTATTTAGTGTATCTTAGCTTTGACTACATAAGTGACAAGTCTACTGTTTAACCTAGAAATGTATGAGTTACACAAAAAAGTGCAATAAATTTTAATTGTCACTTGGGTTTAGATCTTGATATAGGTTGAAATTATTTAGGCATTAAGTCCTTTCAACTGTTTAAATAGAATGATCACTTTTTAACTGTATGTTAAAGATACTTATACATTGTATAAAATGTGTACATATACATTGATGAAACAATACATTTATTTAAAAAACAAATAATTGTGTATGATTATAAAGGATGTATTTCACTGTAGGTGTTTTAGTGACTTCATCCTTTGCTTGATGTGGACACTTAATTGTACATTATAGGAGTGCTACTATCTTATATTTTAATGTTATGAATTCCATTTTGAGGTTTGAAATTAACTGATAGAATGTCCCATGACACACTATTGTGCAATTTGTACATAATGTATTGTGTTGTCTCCCCTATGATTACATAAGATGACACAAACTCTTACACCAAAACCCAGTATCTTACTATGGATGTTTCATCTTAGATACACGGAGTACACTTGTTAGTTGATTGTTAGTATTGTTAAATCCTCTAAAGTATTTACATTACTTGTTGTCGTTGTTGAAATAATTCTAGAAAATCCTTTGAAATATTGAATTACAGTTTACAAAAACAGAAACTTGTCTGGTATAATAGAAGTGTTTGACATTGTCACTTAGTGCTAAAATTTTACAAATGAAAGTACCAATGTCAAGGGTTAGGGTATATAGATACTGCTACATCAGTGTTTCCTTAGGTTTGGGTTCATATAGATCCTGTTCCATCAGAATTCCCTAAGATACTGCTACATCAAGACTCATGTAGATTGGGCTATGTATATACTGCAACATCAAGAATTCTGTAGACAAGGTAAAATACATGTAGAAACTGATACATCATGGGGTAGCAATTAATATTATCTACATCAAGTGTTACAATTAAAAAAAAATGTTTTTATTCTGAACCCATGTTGACTAATTATTCCTCCTTGTGTGCTGTATTGTTTGTTAAATCTTCCAGTGTTTCCCTGGTATTGTCTATATGTATTGAAAGAGACAGAGAGAGAGAGAGAGAGACAGAGAGAGAGAGAGAGAGAGAACCAAGTGATTTTTGAATGAGAAATGTTGCATTGTCAAGACATGCATGTTTAGCTGATGTTTGCTATTCAAAAGACATGTACAATATATAGAAAATAAAGTCACCTTTTGAAATGTTATCAAACCGGTTATCATTTTTATTTGCAACATGTGATATCGACTGTTGTAATAAACTCCTTAATTTAGCAACAATTAAAAAACCATGGAAATAAGGAATGGACTCTACCTTCTTTTCCAGATTTCATTTCATCTCCTTGAAGATGCACATGCTCTAACCTTCTAACATTTTGTTTGTTCCTTCATGTGTACAACAATGCAAAACTGTCTCATTTGTTTAATTTGATAAACATTGAACTTTCAAGTTTGTAGAACTTTGTGTGTATTGAATTACTACATAGCAGAGCAGACCCATGCACCACCTTCATCAAAATGTATAGACATGATTCCTTGCACTGATATTTTATTTTACTAGAGTTTGATTATTTTATTGTATAGATGGTAATGGTAAGCTTATTTGTTTCACATCATTTATTTGGTCAATGATTTCAAAAAGTAGAGTGAAAGGGATAGTTTTGACAATTTTCCAATAATTGTTTACTTGGACTTTGGCAACTAATTTCATAGTATGTTTGTCCTTGTATTTTATGGCAAAACTAAGCAAAAACATTGGGTGAAAGGCACATTATTGTAGTTGGTAGGGTCAACTATGTGAAATAATTTTGTGAAAACTATATCTGTTGCACAAAAAAAAACTTAAAGAAACCCTGGTCCCTGTAGCTTCAAAAACTATGGTACAATATATGTACATTGCGGTCAGTATAAAGGGCATTTACTCATTAAAAAAATATTAAAATAATATTACATACATGTACAACTTCATATGATGTTGGTAAACTCTACCAAGTTTCAAGGAAATTGGATGGAAACTAAGATTACTTGTCAAGACAAATTTAAAGTTGCCAACAAAGGGTAACAAATCATGGAACAACCACATATAGTACAGTTTTGGCCGGATTGCAACGCAATCAGGGCTTATAGATTGGCGATTCCCATCAGTCTGTCTGCACTATGGTTAAGAAGAATTATCCCACATCAACTAAACTTGCATGGCTTATGTATCTTAAGTATGCTAATCACATGCGATGCTTCAGATGCTGGTTCTGACCTACATTTTCCACTTGACTGGCCAGGTTAAGAAGATTGGTTGAGGTCAGGCCCCATCTGCACTATAGTTAAGAAGATTGGTTTAGGTCACTTACCAAGTAACTACTTGTTGTACATCAACTAAACTTGCATGGCTTATGTATCTAAGGATGCTCATCACATGCGATGCTTCAGATGCTGCTTCTGACCCACATTTTCAACTTCAGTGACCAGGTTAAGAAGAATGGTTAAGGTCAGTTACTAAGTTACTACTTGTTGTATATCAACTAAACTTGCATGGCTTTTGTATCTTAAAGGATGCTTATCACATGTGATGTACTGTAGCAATCCAGCCATATCGCCATTGGTGATTTCTTGTTATATATATACTAGTGGGAAACCCTAACAAGCTACAAGAGAATCAGATCCTCAGTTGTCCAGGTAGTGTCATATTCTTCCCTACTAAGCTGTACAGAAATTGGCTGCATAAAAAGACAACCGTGGTATTTCAGAACAGTTTGCAATTGTCCTACTACTCAAAGGCAATATATAAATTATAATGATATTGATATACCTCATACACATGCACAACCATGTAAAATATTGGTAAACCCTTCAACATTTCAAGGAAACAGGATTGAAATGAAAGGGCTAATTGTCCGGACAAAGACTTAACCACTTTATGGGCAAATGGTAAACATATCCGAATAACAACATCTAGCAAAGGGAGGACATGTGATCCCCTGCCGTTATGAATGCCAATGGTTCATATGTAGTCACAGGTTTGTTTTAGTACCTATAGCAAAGATCATAAGACCATGATCCTGCTGTTTTCAAAATGTCATTGACAGGTATTTAAGCAGTTTAACACGAACATCTAATCTTGTGCTGAAGAATTTGTCCCTACATTGATAAACATACACGAGAGTATATCAATCACAAGTTAATAACAACACAACACTGATGTGATTTTCTGAATATTTATTCAATAAATAAACAGTGTATTACTTTTTTCAGGTTTGAGAATAGTTCTTATCTTAGATTTAAATAAAATTGACTGAATAGCAATAAATTAAAAAATTGAATGTTGTAAAATTTATAAATTATTAAATTTGTACCTCAAATTTAAATATGATTTATTGGGTGTCACAATTATTTATCACAGAATCAGAAAAAGACTTGCATGATTGCTGATATTATTAAAGAACCTTGATTGTAAAAATATAATTTATAAATTACTTACCATAAATTACAAAAACATTAAAAATATATAATTATTATAGTTTCCTTCAAAAGTCAATATATACATATAAAATAAAGTGTAAAATTACATCATATAAATTCTATTGGTATCCAGACCTTAAAGTCTGCAGAGTTTGCTATCATATTTTCGCACTTGTTCTTCGACTGGAACATCATTCTGCCATACAGGAGGTATAACACACAATGGTCGTCCAGTTGCTGGCCTCCAAACAAGCATTTGGGCACTGTTGGCATTAGGGGGCATCAGGGCACATCTTGGTAGAGGAACATTCTCTGTTAGCAGCTCTGGCTGTTTAGGCACTGGGTTGCTGACTAATTCTGCCCTTTGTCCTAATGGTTTCTTTGGATCAACTTTAATGTCCAACCGCATGTTCCATCGCACAGTTTTGAGGATGTAAGCCTTTTGTAACGACATATTCCAAGCAACAAGCCAGACATTAAAAGACTGATCACGGACAATCTTTGTCAGGTTGGGTTCATTCTGGCTACGGTTTGCTGGATTACGCCATGTCACGTGAGGATGGAAGTTGTCATTCATGCTGATATTGGCGGATTGATACATGGTGCATGGACCCTGAAACACAACAGTCTCATTGCGGGATCCATACCATGGGTAGTGATGACCATCACAGTCGCTTATCATTACTTGTTGACCGCTGGTCAGTTCTGGAAATTCCCAACTTGTACTGAAAGAGTGAAAGAGGAAAAATACAGTACTGCACATCATGGTGTAAAAGACACAGAAGAATTCTGATTGATGAATATTTTAAATGGTAGCTTGAATCCAAATCAGAATTATAATTTGTGGTGTGATTTTTTTCACGAACACGTAATAATTTGAAGACACTCATTTTATGTACTTAGCTTGATATTGTGCACCGATACATTGATTCATTAATTGTTTTAATACAATGTATACAATTTATATAAAGTTGATGGGTTAAAACAAACAGCAATCTTCTATCAACATTGGAGAGATTTAACCCCAAAATAAAATTGGTTTGCAATTAAAGTGATTGCTGATAATTTCTTTAGCAATTAATATTGATATATTATTATTTAATTATTATAGTGATATATAGTCAAATGTACTTTTGTTAATGAGTTCAATCTTACCATTAGATTATATAATTTATTACCATATTAAAATGTTTGTTCCTTTATTACCATATTAAAATGTTTGTTCCTGTTCTCAGAAAATATATTAACTGCTTTGACTGTTTTTTTTGGTAAAACTTAAATGTATGCACATGTACAGTTAAACTATAATACATGTACTTTACTACTTACTATCCTTCATCTCCATATGTATTGTGAAACATCATGTCTGTACAGGCCTGGATCCAACCAACCTTCCATTTATGATCTTCAGGCATTGGGGCCATCTCTATAGTGGCTGAGACTCTGAAAACAACTTTGATTTATTAGAAAAGTGGCAATTGTAAAATATACATTCAACCGAGAAAAATGTTAGTTAAGGTTTGAATCTTATCTATCTTCTCCGTCTTCAAAGTTCAATGAAAAACCAACAGTGAGAAACAAACAGACCTTGCACACAGGCCAGGGGTGGCCCACCCCTGTGTGCGGATTGTATTGCAAGGACTGATACTAATTTCAAATTATTATGTACGACGGAAAAATAAATTATTATGCCACATACAGTAAGCTTAGAGTAGGAGTTATTAATTAATGTCAAGTGCCAAGTAGACTAAACGTGTAAAAGTGGACATGGCAATACTTGACTTCTCCAAGGCCTTTGACACAGTTCCCCATGACAGACTACTCCACAAGCTGGAT
>JAUMHH010003661.1:0-11440 GCA_032359455.1 Chlamys rubida
ATTAGGTTAATAGATTGAACCGTTACCATAATTCATCAACTAGATTAATAGATTGAACAGTTTCCATAATTCATCAACTAGGTTAAAAGATTGAACAGTTTCCATAATTCATCAACTAGGTGAAGAGATTGAACAGTTACCATAATTCATCAATTAGGTTAATAGATTGAACCGTTACCATAATTCATCAACTAGATTAATAGATTGAACAGTTTCCATAATTCATCAATTAGGTTAAAAGATTGAACCGTTACCATAATTCATCAACTGGATTAATAGATTGAACAGTTACCATAATTCATCAACTAGGTTAATAGATTGAACAGTTACCATAATTCATCAACTGGGTTAAGAGATTGAACAGTTACTATAATTCATAAACTGGGTTAAGAGATTAAACAGTTACTATAATTCATAAACTAAGTTAAGAGATTGAACAGTTATTATAATTCATAAACTAGGTTAAGAGATTGAACAGTTACCATAATTCATAAACTAGGTTAATAGATTGAACAGTTATACAATGTAACAAATGAACCTTTATTTGAAGGTACATCTTATGATACAATGTATAAGATTATCCCCCCTGGACGAAATCATTCATAAGTCTTGTATTTTCCTTAGGTATTCTAAATATGTTTGATAGGTTGGGTAATATAAAAATAACTTGCAGTATATCAACAAGACCTGATACAAACTATGGATAATTCATTGTTAAAATTCATGAAATTCTGATTGTGGTTTCTTTATAATAAAACCTGTTTTCTTCAGCCTTTCCTGATTTCCATATCTGAGTGAAGTACTAAATAGTTTTATGAACAGTTTATTTCTTGTTAAAATTCAAGTTATTGAAAATCAAGTATGCATTTTGTATATATTATAAATAGATTTTATTTTTGAATGTGCTAAATATGCATAAAGATTTCTTGAACAGTGTTATCATTGTAACTGATTTGTGTATAATAAGGTACTCTATGTACAATACTAGCATTAAGTCCCTACTCTAAACCCTTAATATATATATATATACATCTAGATTGGAATTAATTTGGATTAGAGATATAACACATCAGATAATAACTGTGAATGCACTGTTTTAAAGTTGTAAGATCTGCTTGGTGAGGCTTGTAAAATGTCTGGCTATTCAGGGTTAAGGCGACAACAAAAGATTCACACTGGCTTTCTGGACGGGTGCCTAATGTGGAGTGCATAGTAGGACCTGTAGGCAGGTTTAGGGTCAGACATTGTAAACGAAACAAATTCTATTATTGGAACAAAAACTGATTTACCAATCAATCTCATTCAACATATCATCGCCAGTTTCTAATGTTAAATGTTGTTTTGCCACCTGATGTTAGATTTTTGGTGAGCATTGCTTAGATTTTCCTAACAGAGCTAGTATTGGTTTAGCTTTTGAGAAATTTAATATGTTTTGATAATTTACATAGAAGCAAGTATAATTTAGTAGATGCTATAAATGCACTAGATGTTGAGTTATTTATCAAGACTGATGGGAAGATGTGGGTGTCTATGAGTTCGTGAGAAATGTGGATCCTGTCTTATCCACGTCTTCCACTGTGGATCCTGTCTTATCCACGTCTTCCACTGTGGATCCTGTCTTATCCACGTCTTCCACTGGATCCTGTCTTATCCACGTCTTCCACTGTGGATCCTGTCTTATCCACATCTTCCACTGTTCTGTCGGTTTTATAAGCAGTGCTATATTATGTTCTGGAAAAAAATGTGTTTACATGTCTCGCATTAGGAAGAATTATTGATTTCATAAGTCACCACCAACCACTGATCATGCCCTAATGAAGTATGCTGTAGAATCCATTGGTAACTTTAGGTCTGTGACACATTCCAACACATGTGATGAAAGCTATTGGCATACAAAAGCACCAACTCACCCCTTTCTTTCCTCAGTGTGACCATAGTGTACACGCAAGAAATATTGATTCAGCATACAGACAAATTGTCTGAGTAGAAAAAACATAATAATAGTATGTGTTCAATGCAAAACTCAATATGAAGAAAAAAACAACACTTTTTGTTTATAATTAATTGTACTAATATTTTAAAGAAACTATTGTCAATGAATTTCAATATTCATAAAAATGAAGGAGTATTTTTACTTTGTTGCTAACCAAGCTTTCAACAATCTCTCCTTAATGTATACAGGATCTCCAGCAGGAAGCGCTCAATTTCACCTTTATCCATTGGCTGAATCTTATCATTATTCGCAGTTTTCTATAACATGTATATGACCAGGGCTCACATCCTTATTTCAACCACTAGGAGATAGTTAGGGCCCTAAATTACTAACAGTCAGTCCATAGATTAAGATATCATTGTGGTTTTGCTTGCGGAAGATTTCCCCTTTGTATGTTTTGATGTATAGTATGGAAAAGGCACTGCAATTATTACCGAGTGTACACATTATAAGGATTCGCTTCAAGCTTCCGCTAAGCTTAAGTGTTTGAAAATTAAAAAATGTTTCCCTAAAATGTGTCACATAAATTTTGGTCAGAAACTGCTGAAAAGGGAAACTTTTGAGTTGCTAGGTTAATTCATTGCTTTGTTTCTAGTATCATCAAAGCCAAAGGGAAGACCCAACAAATCTCTGTAGACAGGTTTCTCTCAAAGGATCAATCACTTGCTATTCTTTGCTATTCAGCTCATTGCAATTGTCGTAAATAAAGAATTTTACCTGTGCAAACATGTTTTCAACTAACTATTTCCCTTTCATTAGTGTTCTTTTGATAACATTTTATTCAGAATGAAGTTTATAATGCAATATGTGTTAGGCTATATCAGGTATTGTCAGTTTTTGAAGGAAAAATTAATTTAAATGTGCTAGCAAATCAAACATCCTTGGGTACAATTAGCTCCTCAGAAATACCTTGCCTAATAGCTTTAGCTCTTGTGTCAAATACAAATTGAAAAGACACTTATATAAAATGTATGAAACTGGTTGAGATATTGTCAATTAAGAAAGCAGAGATACAGGTTTATAAAACGTGAAAAGAATTATGCAGGAAGCCAAATTTAAGCAACATGTCTCAGGAAATATAAGCCACCATAAGAGTGTCTTAAGAATGCCATGGCACTTCAATGATCAGTGTTACTTTTTTCTTTCTTTTTAAATTGAATTCAAACTGATACGTTAAAGTAGAAAAACAAAAATGTTAACGTCAAGAAGAATATAACTATAGTGATCTAATTGAAGTCTGAACTTGTGTGTCATAAAGATAGGATCACATTCTATTTGTATGTAAAAACTTGTGTGTGTTGACTAAATACAGTTCAATTGTTGGGTCAACAGAGGGAGAGCAGACCCGACTGTTTATGGTTACAGCCTAGGGGTGTAATGTTGTGCTCTCCCACTCCTGATTATCATGGTTCCCACGTAATAAAGGGGGGGTAATGGTGTCACATTTACGGTAGAGTCTCCTTTCAAGATGATTTGTGATTATATGGCATGGGGGGGGCGAACTGGTGAAATGAATTTTGCAAACATTTGGAGAGTGCTTTTAAACGCTTTCAAGTGGACTTGGCGGAAAGAAGTTTAAATTGGTGTGGTATCTTTTGTGTTGTGTAATGAGGCCTTGGTTTAAGGTGTGACAATGTTACAGAAAAGGTAGAATTTAATAACATTTTATGCCCTACCTCATCATTAAGTAATGGATAGAATTTTATAAATGACAAAGATATTAGCCTGCATGGGCTATATTTCATGATCACCCGGTCATATTTTATTGTGAATGTGCATTACTTCAGCACCTCCTAGTATATTGTATTAAAAACAATTTTATAAATGACATTGATATTGTCATGTGGGGGTTATATTTTACCTGGAGCTTAATGAAGTGAAATGTGTACGGTATGTAGCTTAGGTAACAGTAGTATGACAGAGGTTTACCTATTGAGACTGCTATGTCGGTGAGCGACCATACTCCGTCGTCCATTGACTTTGGTAACACAGGGTTTGTGTATTTATCATGATGAATTTGATGTGTTGATAAGGCCGTGTGTATAAACAGGGTACAAACAATGCCACAACACACAGGTGACAGTGACAACAACACACAGAAAGTCTACCACAAAACTATTTCCTCTTAATGAATTTGACTTGTTCAGGTCTAAGATTTGTCTCAAATTTGACACATGCTAGGTGTTGGAAAGTAAACTTGACCCTGTTTGATCTTCACTGGGGGAGGGTAATGTCGGCCAACACTTATCTCATTCATCTGCTCTATAGATCATCATGAAACAGGCTACGGTTTTCAATAAATTAAACACATACAGACAGGTTTGAAGGTTTGCCCAAGTGACTTGCTTGGGGGTTTATCTCGCTAGATCCACTTTGGTATAGGTTTTAAAATAATTTACAGAATACTTTAATGAATTTATCAATTGATTGTTTGAAAATGATAGATAGGTCTCATTTGGTGGTTACGATTATGGTGCTCGACTCTGTTACTAGATATATACACATACACAAAAAGCTCTAATATATAGTCCACTCCAGTTCTTGTTCTCGTACAACAGCAATAAATCACTTTCTTTGAATTTATAATTAATGCACGAGTACGCATGACTGAGTGCAGGTAGATCACTACTGTATCTCCCACTACTGAGGAGTCATGTGACCTGTCCCTGGGGTATGCAACAACGCCATCAGATCAATGCTGGGTTATAGGGCGGTCACTTGTGGCTAGCGCTCGACGATCACAAGTATGGCTGTACATGTGAGGTTTGGCTGTATGCGGCAGAATAAATATCTAAAAGAATGATGTCGCAGACTAATCCTTTATTGAGACTTGGATATGTTTAAAGTGTTGTAAACAAAGTTGAACTAGTTAATATGACTGGGAGTTTGTGTCACCGGATTGTACTTCGTTATCTCCCGCTAATTGTAAGATGACTGTTGGTGTTGTTGCTGTAACAGTTATGGGATTGACCTGTTCTGTAACTTCCAGCACTTCAGGTAATGTCGATTACTATTGGAATATGTATTGAAATTATTCAGTAAGTCTGCCTTTTTTTTGAGGATGTTTTACCTCGGGAAGATCATCATATTTGTTGATGAAATTTTGGCGGATTAAAAAAATATCAAGATTTAGTGAAAGTGGAACGATGATTTCATTTATTACAATTTCATTACAGTCTTGTCAATAGATCATCTATTTTCATTCTTCCGTTGACAAAGTCTTGACAATCTTATACTGAAGATTTGAAAACTTGTTTGACTATACCTATACAATGTCTTTATATTAGATTGGTAATTTTATCACGAATGTTTGTTTGAAAACCTGTTTAAATTTACCTACAATATTGTTTCTTCTGAAGAAATCATGTTGAATATATTTATTTTTCTGACAACCATTTATGCTAGTTCATTGCTGCTATTTAATTCAAGAAGAAAGTGTTTTTTGCATTTATTGAAGACATATTTATGTTATGATATTAAGATAGAAAAGCGTTTGTTTACTTCAATATTGCATGGTATAAATCACTTTAAACTTTCGCTACGGAAGAATGACTACAAGGGTGCATTTTAATAGACATGCAGTCATTACAGAAGCATAATTTTCATCCAGTGACATTTTGTATTAGTTTGTATTCGACACATTATGCAGTACCAAATTGTCCATTAAGATAGTATCGTACACATAACCATTGGTATAAGAGGAACATTAACACATGGTGCCGGAGCGCTGTGGTACCGCTGTGTTAAGTAGTTGGTAATTTTACACTGCCCAGACTGCACCTTAAAAGCGAGTACCAATCTACAGTCATCTATAATTAAACTGTTTCCGATTGAGGAGAAGTACTAGGGGAATACCTGGCTAGAGGGATGGTCATATTGTCATGCATATTTTATGAGACGATCTGGCCATGGATCGGACAAATTTCACATTGTTTTCCTGCAGTGATTATAGGACACTGGTCAGTTATGTCCAGTGATTATTTATAATAACGGGTTGTCCTGGTCGGTTTTCATTGGTAACGCCAGCAGTCAGAGGAATCATGGGAAAACCTTATCACGACCATTATTCTCATACAACCCAATTATTTGTCATCAAAAACTAGACCAAGTCACTTGAGAAAATGAGGTCGTTTTGCCTTTTAATTTGTGATATTATTGTTAGACTGACTGCTTTATAAAACTCATAATAGGTGTAGAATATGTGCTTTCACCTTACAGTCATCTGAAATAGATTTAAAATTATTCTTTAAAAAATTGTGAATTGGATTTAACAGACGTTTGGTTAATTGAGAAATTCCATAGTCTGGAAATTATGATGCCTTTTTAGGGAAATGACATTAACACTCGGTGCGTTTTTTGTTGTGTGTCTTTAACGTAAATATTAATCCTGTTCCATACACTTGTACATGTACGTAAATTACACTTTCCAGAACCACCACCAGTTCCTGAGAAGGTTAAATCTGGTACAGTAAAAAGAGCCCCCAGTCCAACTGTCCCCAAAACCTGTAAGCATTATAAAGGTTCCTGTTGGGTTTTTTGCTGTCTGTTATATTTTTCCAAAACTTACCCCAAAATTAATATTTTTGATTAGAAAATGAGTTTGTTTTTCATTAATTAGTGCTGTGTTGTATTTAACTTTCTATTTAATACTAGCTGATACAGATTTCTAATTTGTACTTTTGTTATGAAAAGTACATGATGAAATGATATGTCATATTACATGTTGGAATACTTTTGGAGAAACAAGCAGAAAAAATTCAATTAAGGCTTCATAACACATTTTAAATTGATATTTAATCATGCATATAGATTAAAAAAAGTTGTGTGCCATATGTATAAAAGTTGTTTTAGGTTAACTCCTGTCAAACGGCTCAACTGTTTTCTTGTGAAAAACTGTTGTATGGGTCATTTACAGTAAATACGTCACTGGAGTCTTTTTTGATATAAAAGAAGACGTTAATTGTCATATTAACACTTGCCTGTTCAGGAGGTATAAAACCAGTTTAAATGAATTGATCATATCAACTGGCAGTATATAATAAATCACTTTCCTGCAGTTGTCATAATGACGGTTACAAAGAAATGGTCGTAGGTGACAATATAAAGGGTTTTTGTTCACTTTTTCATTTTCCTCTATCTCAGATTATATAGGCCCATTGAAATAGAGTTGCACAAATAGATTTTTTTATCTCTTCATTTTATATTGTATTGAAAAGTTTTTAAAGAATTGAGATATTGTCTGATGAGTTCAATTGGTCAGGGACAATTTATAAAGAGGACAGGTTATGGTAATCTTATATCCTCCACAATATGAATGAGTATATCAAATGAACTTTCTATGCAGACCACCATATTTTATTTGAAATTATAATTCATATGTGATTATGATAGTGAAAGTTCCATGTGATGGCGCATCAAGACAGTCCTGGATTTAGAATTATTTAGAATCAGATTCTGTTTATTTTTCCTAGGGTGCTTGCCCCATATTAAATGGCATCAATATGAAAAAGTTTTCTCACCGACACAACTGTGCTTTTTATCAGAAAGGAAGATGTTACTATTTGTTTTCATGTCCCTCTACTTTGTTATATTTTCTTCATAAAATCTTCCAGTTATTAGTTTTGAAAAAATTCTACGCAGTCCTAAAATTTCTTTTATGCGTCATATATAGCCACAAGTATACTAGTTTTACAAACTGTCGGCACCTGTTTAAAGCATCAGGTTTGTATGGAATGTGGAAATAAAACACTAATTGTTGATTCCCTTGTCTGCTGTGATTGCAGGAGTCAATTTACACACTTTTCTAATTTAATCAATCATGAATTTTGAGCGTTAGAGTGATTTTCGGTTTCAATCCTGTTTTTTCACCAGACGTGGCTGCTTCCCCAATCTCTCCCATTGAAGTGGACTACTGGAGAGGTACAAGTAGTATACAAAGCATCCTCTGTTGTATTTTACAAACTTTTTATCGTTCTTTCCATTTTAGCAACGTTGGATGTGACATGTCATGATTGTTCTATATGTGTATGTACACGTCTATGAAAACATGTTATGTATGCTGCATGTACTTTCCAATTTATTACAGATACTATATTTGTCACAATGAAATATGTCAGAATAAGATACTTAATTTTTCCTCTATTTCTTCAATCTTCAATCTTCAAGTGGACTGTGCATGTTTGATATTCTACTCTCAGGCTTATCTGGGGCTGTTACTTAATGCTTCCTGGGCACCCAACTTTATTTTTAATGACCAATGCTAGGATAAGAAAAGTCAATGAAAACATTAATGATTGAAGAAATATGATTGCTGCATTATTGAATGGTGTCATATACTATTGTCACCATCAAGTACCAAATGTTGTATGCGAGTTCGTCTTTGGATGGCAGAGTGTGGCATAGTGACATTTGGTCTTCTGTCCCGGGCCACTTTATAAAGATTTGAGTCCCTTTGGTCATATTGGGTTGGCCATATCTCCTATACTGTACATGGTGTCGCCTACAAATGCCAATTTTGTATTTGAGTATTTCTTTGGAAAGTGGAGAGTCATATACACACTGCAATTAGGTCTGGTAAGCATGCCCCACTATATAAAATTATGGCCCAGTGTTCATTTTTGATGTCCTGAGATTAAGCGACTATGCCTTGTCAAGTTTTTTTTCCCTACAAAAAGAAATGTTTCTACTATTCTTTTAATGTTGTGAACTTGCATGCTTGTAATGAAATTTTTGATGTTTTGATAATTATAACATTGTTTGATCTTGCCATCTTCATTGGCTGTTTGATGTAGTCTGTCCTCATACTAACAGACATTTGCTTGATCTATTTAACTTCAGCTGCTTGTAAAGAATGTAATTAGCATAAATAACGTGGACGAAGATAGAGCAAATGTTGACCATTAATGAATATGATCATGCTTCATAATACAAGGTGTCAATAAGAAAACAGTAAAGCAAATTATTTGGAAACATGAGAGCTCCTCTAAAATAGATAACTTGTTTTAAAACAAATTATTATATGGTTACATCATGTTATGATGTCCAAGTTAAATGCACCACTTTAGAGATGAAAGTTGAAGCAACTCGTGGTCGAGATATCAGTTAAAATCTTACAAGAATCATGCCATGGTAATAATAGTCACTGTCATGATCCTGGGGCAGAGAGGTGATCAAGAACTGTTACTGACTTATGAAAAGTTAAGTCTGTATCATAAAACTTTACCTAAATTGAAAATGTCTCTTTCCAGCCAATGATGAGTCTCCCATTCCCCTCAAACCAACATTGGCCCGTTCTGCCACAAAGCGCAGTACCAAGAAGGTGCCACCAATATCCACAGCTCAGTCGGACAAGTTCTCCTCCATGCCCAAAGAGGATGACAGTGACAGTGCATATGCTGCTTCCTTGGAGAGCAACATGGAAAAGGAGTCGCACCAAGAGGTGAGCATGCCATGCCGTTGGTCTGTAAAGTAGGTCTGCAGAGGGTCAAAAGTTGCACTTGTTTTAATGGCCAATTTTACATAGTTAATTGGTGGTAGTCGACTTCGGTGTATTGGTGTAGCTGCATGGATATTCATGTACATCTTTGTCTGTTTGCTTACACACTCTTTTATCAAGTGAAAGGCACTGTAGATTCATCCATCATTTCCATCTGAGGGTAACTATGGCAATGCTAAATGTCGAAAAAGAAACAAATGTTAGCTACAGCCGTCAAGTGGTGGTATGCAAGGTTCTTATTACAATAGTGGTTATATACATGGATAGTTGAACATACTTCCTAGTTGAAAAGAAATCAAAAGGATTTATTTTGAGTATGTTAACTAATAACAGGTTCCAGCATTGGAAAATGGAAAACATAATTATAAATTCAGCAAATTTAAATGTGATATATGGTTTTTGCATCAATTAGACTAGAGTACTTTTAGTTTATGTGTTCTTTCATCTGTTAAGTGCTATGGACTATCTAACAGATTCTTTATGTAAGGAATGTGTAGATATATTTGTGCAGCTCGTTAGACTCATTGAGGTGTTAAATTACAGGTGTCTGCTCATGCTCCCATATATATAAGATGGTCTTGTCTGAACACATGCCTCACCCAAACTGTATTTTAGCTAACAGCCCCCCTGCCTGTAACTTCTATTGTTGAAAAGCTGGTCTTTTGACACCTAAGAAAATAAAGCCCTTTAATTTTGACCATTGTGTCAACACGTTAATGTTGAACAACGTCCATTGAGTGCCATTTGGTGGCTTTTAATTATGACAGGTTTTCTTTGGACTTCATTCACAGTATTGGGTATATTCATTCAAAACTTGGAAGGATAAAATTTATGCTATTAAGTTTGTAGTGGTCAACACTCTTTTCAACACCTTAAGCTCCACATATTTGAGACATAATTGGATGGCAGTTACAAATTTGGCCCATGGAAAGGTTTATCATCCGTCAAAATCGTTTTGTTGTCAATGTTTTTACTGTCCTTTCTGTCTGAAGCTTGATCTTCATTCTTCTATATATATAATCAGAATATCCACCTTACTTTATTTCTTTCACACATTTTTGTATTGCAGGATTTTAATGATTGAACAATTCTCAAATTTTTTTCTACAAAAAGCAGAGGAGATAATCCTTAGTCTCCTCCTATCCATTGGAAGGTGATCTTGAATCCTACAAAGGCCCCTTCTTCTGGGCTGTGTTAGAATGTATGAAATAACTTCTATTTGTTTTCCTTCAAGGGAAATTTTCCACTAAATTGTGAGTTGATGCCTTTTTGTTGACAGATGATGAAATACCTCAACAGTATCCGCAATGGTTCCAAGGTTGGTTTGAATGCACTCCCGCATGTTATTCAACTTTCAATTTTTGGGTTTATTTTCACTTCCAGAAATGTCCCTTATTTATGTTCTAATTTGTATTAACAAACTTTCATTAACAATACCTTGTGCTGTCTTATTTTGGTGAGATCTCTATGAAAAAGTCGGATTAATTTATAAGTGAACTGTTTTAGTGTGACGTGAATTATTAACCTTGTGGCATTAATTACATGTTTAATTACATGTTTTAAGACTCATCTTTCTCCTAGCCCAATTTTCACGAAGAAATTTTTGAAGTAGATTTGTTAAGAGACATGTACCCCGTGTATATGCTGAACAAATTTTAATGTTTTACATACTAAGATACCCTTTATACAGTATATTATCTAAACTCGAGGCATATGGCGATTTCTTAAAATACCCCGAAAAATTGAAGCTTAAACGTTACGAAAATTCTGGTTTTGAAGTGATATGATCCAGTAGTGAAGGATATTTACCACTCAGCATAGATAGTATTTATGGAAGAGGTCATATGTGCCGAGTGGATTTTTTAACATTGTTTGAAGTCTTAACCCTTGCACCCCAATGTAACTTAAGTAGACTCTACCATGCATTGATCTGGATGAGTCCATTATGGTCT
>JAUMHH010003672.1:0-11439 GCA_032359455.1 Chlamys rubida
TACATGTTTGCCAGTGAAATATCGGATTCTATCAACTTGATAAAACTGATATCTTTCACACTGTGACAAATATCAAAAGTGACAAGTGTGACGTCATTAGAACAAGGCGCTCATTATTACGCTTCTGATTTTCGCCCTTTTTAATGCATTACATTTTTTTCATGTTTTATGCTTTAAAATGTAATAAATAGAAAATTTCTGACTGGTCGGAACACAAAAAAAAAGCAATAAAAAGAAACTTCAATGGTGTCTTCAGTAATAACAAATATATTTCACGAGTGTGGCTAATATTTTGATATTTTTCAGTCTACGTTTAAAATATGTTTTTGAGAAATATCAAAATATTAGCCACACTCGTGAAATATACTTAGTTAAAATCAATATTATTGCAACAAAAGACAAATGGATTGGACACAAATTATTGCAACTTACTTACTGAAGACACCATTAAATATCCTCTATATATTATATAGAGCCCTGTATAGTTCCTGTTCTAAAGCAATTTACAATACATCCAGGATAATCACGACAGGTTAACATTAAATTTACTTTCCCCGCTTTATAAGTAGTATTAACCTCATTAGTGGGTTGTTATCACGGATAGCGGAAGACACATTTTCTGTTGGAAACCACAACGTACTTGTCTATCATAAACGTTGACTGATATGTTGTAGAGTCAACACGGCACGTAGTTCCGTTTGTGGTAAAAGCATTGACTATTCAGGTAGGAAAACACACCAAACACAATAACAAAATACCATATCTTGAAGTGTGTCACATACATTACGTTACATTCGTAGTCATAAACATATATTTACATTCTTGATGTTTGTTCTGTACATACGACGATTCTCGTGCAACCAGTCAGCTGATTACTACGCCTAGTTATTACCGTTTCTGAGAAGAGTAATCTCACCTTCTCCGCGATAACGTAGTTGAGAGAAATAATAATCATAAACATTACAAAAATCATAAATGCCTTACCATTGTACCATTATCATTTTTTTGTTTAATCTGAAATTAAAAGAATTTTTTATAACATTGTCATTATTAAATACTGACTTCCGACTCGCAATCGGTTCCTCGTGGTCACGAACTTTAACCCAGAGCACGTTGTAATGACACAGGGCACTTCATCCGTCAACTTATCATCATTTACATCTGCGGGATTTTTGGCAAACAGCATATTTAACGGCTGTCATTTAACTTCAAATGCGCTCTATGCCTACTGCCGACGGGTGTCTTGGATGGTTACTATAGTGACCGATGATTTGAAATAGTGCGGACCAAACCTTTTTTTAAATAAGCAAAAATAACGTTATACAAGATCAACTTTCCAAAATGAAAGGAATATCAAGTGTTGGGTATTATTAGATTCTAGATATATATTTTCGTTTCAACAAAATCAGCTGATCGGCGGAAGTCTGGGCGTAGGCTGCAGTTCTGGCTGTTCCTTTTTTATATATAATAATATTAAAAATACTAAATTTACAAAAAGTGTTGTAACTTTTTTGTGGTGTAGTTCATCGTAACGTAAATATATGAATTGAATGGATTTTCTTCCATGTACATTGCGGCAATGAATAGCAGTAGCTATCTTCTGAGGATATGTAGATCAGCTACTGATATTCATTGCAGAAAAAAAATCCATTCAATCCCTATAACATTTGCATTGAAAAACACGTATATAGGTTACACTCAAAAACATATCTTTCGCATTCTATTGTTGTAATACTTTATATATGGATTAAGTTTGGTTCGAGCGCGGATCATAAATGGGTCGAATACTGCCAAGTCTATTCCCACAATGCAATTACATAATGCACATAACATTACACTTTTAGCGCAAATGATATGTGTTACGTGTAAACTATGCTGTAGAATATGTAAGATAAGATTTTGAATAGAAATAATATCTTCCTAATGTTTATTTATTTTGCGCAAAAATGTCCAAATGGTATTCCATTGACTTATGCCGCCGGACAAAAATGGCAGTTATGGAAAATTTGACTTTGTTCCCGCGAAAATAATTGTTTCCCATTTTAACCGTTAAAAATGCATCATGAACACAAATGAAACCTAACAGAGGAATGAAATACAATATGAACTGCCGCTGTTAACGACAGTAGGAAGCTTACTAAAAGTTCCCCGGGATGTCTTACTATATCACGGGAAATGATTGTAAGAAACTGTGCTTCATAATCCACAATAAAATGTCTTTTGGAGAATTTTTGGCAGAAGCACCTTCCGTAGTGGTACATGTTTATACATAATACACTTTAATCAGGTTAATGTTTTCATGTATAAAAGTCCTGATGCTATTTAAGCAGTTGTTGACCGTATAATTATCACTGTCTATACCAGAGTATTACAACTATCGCATTTCCGGTTGTTACGTCCCCTTCCCGTATTATGACAGCAAAGGTCAATGAGTAGTTCAAGTTTCCCTATCTATTCACCTAGATCAAAGTCATCATTTCCTTGCACTTATCTTCTAGACCAGTTGTTCAAAAGGTGATTAGCTTAATCACTGTTTAACGACATTTTTAAATCGTTAATAATTTCGTCAATATACAAGGTTAAATCTCACAATTCTGCATGCAAATGCTCTACTTAATATCTGATATCTGGGAAGTTGTAACTTATTCAATGGTGGGTGTGTTTTAAAGTTAAACAAAAATTAAAAATTTGCGCTAATCACTCATTAAGCTTATCACCTGTTTGCACCTACTTTCGTCAATATAGTAAGAAATAGTCTGTTTACATACATATATGGAGTCGATTATCACAATGTCGGCAAACTGTCAGGTTCTCGGATATTCAATTAAAATGTAAGGTCACTCGTGGTTAATCTAAATATCAGTATTACAGCATTTATTGTAAAATAAGGCCAAACAAAAATACTGTAATATTCCTATTATATTTCTGCAAAAAATATTGTTGGTAGGTAGGCAATTAATTGTATTCGTCAATATATTCATCAACATGTATACGGTTTATGTAGGGAAGTGATTTATCTTGTGAAAGTGCTTCCTTGAAAATTGCCAAAGAGATGTATGATAGGCACAAATAATCAGGGTAGGTAGGCTGACCGGAAAGAAACGACATCTTTGTATTCGACCTAAACTCAATACGCACAAAGATTTAGGGCTAAATCCGGTAACCGGAAACAAACTTTTTTTTTTTTTTTTTTTGCTTAAACTGCATGTTGCTCTAGAAACAAAAAACATAATCACAATGATTGGGTCCGTGCTTTTGCCACCAGCAAATAGCAGTATCCAAATTTGGGCAAACTATTAGAAAGTGAATGTTCGTGAGTGAGTATCTGATTCACAAAACTCTGACTAATTGTAGTTTACTCCGTAGTGTGTCATGACTGCTGTGGACAACCACGTGACCGGACGGACTATCAGTTTACTACTCGGAGTTACGTGTATTGCTAGAGGAGATACGTACATGCTTTAGTGTGTATCATATCAAGTTGTAGGTCTCATTATTAAAACCAGTGTTGGAACATCGACATGGAGCACATGCTGAGGGAAGCGTCAACAATGGTTCTGATATCACTGGTCCTTGTACTGGCCATGTTTACTTCTACTGTCAATTGTCAGGGTAGGTAGTCATTGATTATCTTTATTTCATGTAGTAATTGTCGGAGGTCAAAATGTGGATCCGTCTTATTGCCAGAATTGATTCCCAAACGATGATCCGCTCTACAATAATCAGACAGGATGGTTAAATTTTCTAATTTTAAACAGAATTTGTGTAGTGACATGCTAAAAATCTGTGGTTAAAAAAATAGTCGACATTTTATTTCAAAATCGTTGTTTAAATTAGCTAATGAAATTTGGAACGCGGACAGACATTTAGGTACAGGTTTTACTCATGGCTAGGAACATTATTTCAAAGAAATAGTACCACCGAATAATAACCGTCTCTATAAAATATACAGCATATTCGTTGCAATGCACCGTATCATATAAGGGGAAACAATCTCGGTATCCTTAAATACGTCTGTTTCTCTTTCTTACATGCGTTCTTCCTTATATCTCTCGATGATAATTCATCACTTATCCTGTCACTATTGTATCAATATTTACATTCCTAGTAAACTGTTACCAGAGACGACATTAACTCTCCCGCGGGAACTTTTCCCAGCGCACACTTTCATCAACATGTTTTCGGGGAAATAAAGTTGATACACACATAGGACATACTGGTATGTTATGCAAATGTCAGCTACATCTGTATGCCCATGATGGCAATTCAACGTCGCAGTATTGTTTATTGTTTTACAAAAATTGAATATATTTTTGAAAGAATATACGCGTGTATCTATTTTTTCTATTTCAATACAGTCATATTCATAACCCTAGCCCGCACGACATTTTCAACAGTGCTGCCCGTATGAGACATCGTGGATGTGATATGCGGTACAAGGGGTTTCAACTGAATTTACTTATCTTAATCCTCAGAGCTAACGTCATTTATATTTTATATATATTAATGATTGATTGTTAGTAAGAATTGTGGAAGTCCCAGACAAATTTTTCGAATGTAGCGTACAAATTCCACTCAGACTGATTGTCAGAAATGGGCAAAGTGTAACTCAGAGAAATTGTTGGAAAGACGTACAAAAATTGTTACTTAGATTGTCAGTTGAAAGTGTAGTCACTGAGAGCGACTGTTCGATGTGCACAATTGTCACTCCTTTTGTCAATTAGAAGTGTACACGTGTCACCTATATTGTCAGTAAGAAGTGCTCAGATTGTCTATAAGAATATGACAAGTGTCATTCATATTGTAATCATGGACAAATGTCATTCAGATTCTCAGAAGATTAGAAATATCACTCTGTTATCAAGGAGTGTACAAGTGTCCCTCAGATTGTCAATTGGTCGCGATTTACTATGTATGTCCGCCTCCACTCAGTAGAGTAGCTGTCTTAGACTCGAGTAGGCACGTGCCTACACATAATTGTATAGAGCTTTTGTTTTTAATCAGTGTACATTCAGAAAATTGACCAATTGTATATGTGTTTTTACTTAACTTAGAGATTGTACTATATTCTTGTTGTACAAAATAAGGTAAATCATGTTTTTTCTACAGTCAATAAAATGTTGTAATACACATCAGTGCATAACAACTTTCGAGCTTACTTTAAACAATGGTAATAACACCCATTAATGATAAGGATAAGGACCTTTGCCTCGCTTGTGTTGGATTCTGAAATTTCACCAGAATCCTTATAATTAACGTTTTATCGCGGGTCATCTTGTTACTCAACCAAGCCTTTGTGCAAACTTAGTACCATGTAATCAGGGTTACAGTCGTAGTGTGATTCTGTAATCTCGGAAAGTGGGTAAATGAAACGTGGATTTTCAAGAATGCGAAAGAACATTTGATCAATCTTGAACATTCTCTTCTCAAAAATGTTTCTTCTATTATTTTTTACGACCTTTTACGCTACTACCATCACACCAAACAGAAAGAATGCATCCATGTTCTTTTTACGAGGGGTTTCTTTTCGAAAAAAAAGGGGTAAACTGCGATATAAATGTATGGTTGTAAAATATTTTGGAGCATGTTTTGTGAAAAGCACAACAAAGGCCGAAATAAGTATACAGGGGATCAAATTGTGAGAGTAATAAATTAAGAGAATAATTGATTTCTGATTGACAAGATTTCCTTAAATCTGGTAGCTAGACATTTCGCCAGTAAGCTGACTGTAGACGTTCCTATGGGAAGAAACTGTGGCCGGCCTCTTCTGGCCGACTTTTTTGTTTTCATACGAGGCTACATGTATTGATTAAAAAAGAGGACAAAAAGTCCTTCAATATTACGTTTAGATATATCGACGATGTGCTGTCTTTACATGACAAAAATTGTAATTACCGCATCGATCATATGTACGCTCACAAGCTTGAAATTAAGGACACTTCAGGCTCTTTTAGCTCAGTAACCTTCCTCGATCTTTACTCATAACTTGATGGAAAGGGAACCTTTAAAACTACACTTAATGATAAGCGGGGCGATCCTGGTCTTCCAGTCATGAACTTACCCTTTCTTGACAGTAATATCCATGTTGCTTTTGATTCGGTCGATATTCAAGAGTTTGCGCAAATAGCATAATTTCATAACTTCATGACTTCATCATGATATTATAGATGTCGACTGCTGACTAACAAAGTTACAACACAGGGTTTCAAACAAAGAGGGTTAATGAAGACTATTGGCAAGTTGTATGGCCGCCATCATCATCTAAGAAGGAAGTATGGTATTTCTTTTTGTGATATGCAGGTCGGTGTTGTTGATAAGTTTTGCTGTCACGTAACCTAGTACAGCCTGCATGACCTGGTGCAGCCTCCACAGACAATTGCTGCATCATAGCCAAAAATCAAAATTTTCCGAACACTACCCTTAAGTATTTTTATATATATATATAAGGAGATGTGATTTTGACTAATCACAGACGATTAAATGTATTGAGGTAATAAGGATGTAAACTAAATGGTTATGCATTGTGATACAGGGGATAGACACGGGATAGGCACATTGTACTTATAATAGTCACTGAACTTCCGTTGTGTCTTTCAATTTTAACGCATTCACCCCTAAAGTAACAGTTGGACCTTACAAAATCAAATACTGGGCAAGTCCTGTTTAAAATGTAGGGGTGAATGAGTTAAGCAGTGTATACACGGGAACGTCACCAGTACATCCGAATACGCACTTAAGCATGGCCGGTACTTGTACCCCTCTATATCGCTTGGCTAATTTTCCGAGGACTGGATATGGTGACTCAGATCCTTTTAGACATAACTCAACAACATCGGTTGATATATCCGCGAAGTCGTCCATGCTATCAATGTTGACACCACACACACACAGTCTGCTCCGGGTCCCATTATACACAGTCTATCACATAGCTAGTTTACTTTTTATCTATATTCTCTCCATTTTCACTCTTCAGTTCTCGTTAGAAACAGCGATCCGTCCTCCATTGTATTTGATCAATAAGGAGTCGCTTAGACCATACCAAAGAGCTCAAAAAGGCAGGGTAGAAATGTCCAACACGAAAAGCTATCGCAGCTGATTTCCGTAGTTACATTATTCCTTTTTTATACCAAACCCCTACGTTATAGCAGCTTTGTGTCAAACAGTTCAAACAGACGACTACAAGCATTACAATATACCAGTAACATACCTAACATGGTTTGGTTTGGTTTTATTTTGTTTAACGTCCTATTAACAGTTAGGGCCATCTTTAAGCACGTGCGTCCGTGTGTGTTATGTATGCGTTAATGGGTGTATGTATGCTGGAGAGAGGGTATGTTGGTGTGCTTGCCTCCTTGTGATAGCGTAGATATGATGCCGACTTCATAGTGCTATCTCACTGGAATGCAATGCCGAGGGCACCCAGCACAGCATTCCGCCAGGTCACATTATACTGACAACGGGTGAACCAGTTGTCATTCGCCTTAATGCTGAACGTTAAGCAGGGAATAACAACTCCCTTTTTAAAGGACTTTGGTATGTATCGGCCTGGGGACAGAACCAATTGCCTTCCTCACCTGGGCGAACGTTCATTATTAAAGTCAAAGGTAAGATATGCCAAGCAAGGCGCTAGGAAATATTAAACGTAGTTAGAAGTAGAGAGAAATATAAGGAACCCAAATATTGCAATGGGTGCATAATAACATTTACCATATACTAATCACATACCTAGCATTTACAATATACAATATACCAGTTATATACCAAACATTTACAATATATACGTTACATACCTAGCATTTACAATATACAATATAACAGTTATATACCAAACTTTTACCATATATAAGTTGCATACCTTACATTTACAATATACAATATACCACTTACTTACCTAACATTTAAAATATACCAGTTATATACCGAACTCTTACATCATGCTATCTTTATATTTTTCAGGAAATTCAATGTGTGCTAACGTTAAAGCAACAGACCCCTACCAAGTGTTACTTATAAACGACCGATGCTACCATATGGTACAGGATTCAATCTCCTGGGTCGACGCTGCCTCCACGTGTCGGGTCAGGAATGGAACACTGGCTATAATCCGAAACTCGGAAACAAATAACAAAATTATTCAGAGGGCTACTAGTTTAGATGCTAACGACAGAGCAAATGTGTCGTTTTACTGGATAGGAGGAAGAGTACTAACCACTGGAGCCGCAGCCACGTGGGAGCGAGGTGAGATACCAATTATACATGGTGATAACAGTATTAACTAATGTTTCCCGTCATCAAGCTTTGTTAGGTAAATCATGTACACGACCGTCTCCTTATGTTATCGTAGTTACCATTGGTCAATGTGTCATTGCTACCAGCGATGTGAGGTGTTGTGGATATACTAGCTGATACATCATTGTCTAAATCAGAAGGTTCTTAGATTATATGAGTTAAAATTGATCTCCCTAATATATCACCGTGCATGGACAGGGTTGTTTATATTTCATCTCCCTAATATATCACCGTGCATGGACAGGGTTGTTTATATATCACCGTGCATGGACAGGGTTGTTTATATATCACCGTGCATGGACAGGGTTGTTTATATTACACGGGTGTTGGTTCCCAATGAATCCCTGCAATATTTCACTATCAAACGGAAAAGTAAGACATTTTTCGGTATTAAAGGAACTCCAACTTCCCCATGAAATCTACCAACTAATGGACATTTTAACACAAACTCCTGAAATAATTCAAAAAGACCTTGTTTTAGCCCAGTATATGTCGCTACATTAACCGAACCACCTGTTATGTCGTTAACACAGTTCATTCGTTTGTTCAGATAACAAGGGATGTTATCCAAATGTACCTCTTAGTTACTATGTTAGCGTTCAAAAGAGATAGGAGATCTGGTTACATAGGTTTCTATTCTGAATGTATTCGTCTCCGGGACTGTCAGGTATTAAGACTAAGCGTGTCTGTGCCCAGTATTGGCAGTTTTCTAGACAACGTGTCCGTATCAGTCAGGGTTTTTTACAATGCGTTTTCGAGTTCTCAGAAGTAAGGTTTTTAGACGAAGCGTTTTAGTGGCCGAATAAGTCGGGGTTTGAGGTTTCGAAGGTTTTAATTGAAAACGTACAAACTGTTTCAGATATAAATGGGGGTGCTATCGTTAACCGTTTCACTGCATACGCTGCGGGGGAGCCCCTGGGTTCTGGCGAGAGTGGCTGTCTACTGTTGGATCCAGCGGAAATGGGCTGGGCAACCGATTTCTGTGAGGCCCCTCTGGAACTAACAGGATACGTGTGTGAATACATAGCAAATGGTACGTAGTGACTGAATACATAGTATATGGTACGTAGTGACTGAATACATAGTAAATGGTACGTAGTGACTTGATATATAGTAAATGGTACGTAGTGACTTAATATATAGTAAATGGTACGTAGTGACTAAATACATAGTAAATGGTACGTAGTGACTGAATACATAGTAAATGGTACGTAGTGACTGAATACATAGTAAATGGTACGTAGTGACTTTATATATAGTAAATGGTACGTAGTGACTGAATGCATAGTAAATGGTACGTAGTGACTGAATACATAGTAAATGGTACGTAGTGACTGAATACATAGTAAATGGTACCTAGTGACTGAATATATAGTAAATGGTACGTAGTGACTGAATACATAGTAACTGGTACGTAGTGACTGAATACATAGTAAATGATACCTAGTGACTGAATACATAGTAAATGGTACGTAGTGACGGAATACATAGTAAATGGTACGTAGTGACTGAATACATAGTAAATGGTACGTAGTGACTTTTTAAAATTTTATATTGAAGTAAATCATCAGTATTTCTACATTTGTTCTACATAATTTCTATATAAGCTGCAGACCGGAATAGTTTCTGCATAATCACCTGTTCCCATATTAGTTTCTCTATAACTACCTACATAATTAATAGTTTCTGTAGAATCACCACTACATTATTAATACTTTTTTGTATAATAATTTACGTAGTTAATAACTTTTGTATCATCACATACGTAATTAATAGTTTCTATAGTTTCTAAATAATAACTAATCTTTGTCAAATATGTGTCCAACTTATTTCTTTTTTTTATCTATTACAGGTTCGGGGTCTAATTTACGAGCAGGTAAGCATCCTGTATAACAATGACCTAATTACATAATCTCGTAGTACTGGTACTGACCTACTGGTCACAATAGTATTATATTATTCCTATGACCAGTAGACCTGTATAACGAGGCCCTAATTACAGAATGTCGTAGTAACGGTACTGACCTACTGGTCCCAATAGTATTATAGTATTCCTATGACCAGTAGACTTGTATAACGAGGCCCTAATTACATAATCTCGTAGTAACGGTACTGACCTACTGGTCACAATAGTATTCCTATGACCAGTAGACCTGTATAACGAGGCCCCAATTACAGAATGTCGTAGTAACGGTACTGACCTACTGGTCACAATAGTATTCCTATGACCAGTAGACTTGTATAACGAGGCCCTAATTACAGAATCTCGTAGTACTGGTACTGACCTACTGGTCACAATAGTATTCCTATGACCAGTAGACCTGTATAACGAGGCCCCAATTACAGAATCTCGTAGTAACGGTACTGACCTACTGGTCACAATAGTATTCCTATGACCAGTAGACTTGTAGGTAAGTAGTAGGCTCGAAAACGGAACTCATGTTTACAAAATAAGCACAAGCATTGTCTTATGTAAGCATTTTATTGTTGATATAGAGGCTTACAGACTTAGCCAATCATGTTCACTAAGAGCAGAAGTGGGGCATTAGTCGCCGCTTACAACATGCAGTTGGATACAGCAGGCCCATTAATTCCCCTCTCTTTCACTTGGTCATGTCACTAACCGACATGCTATATGTACTGTTGGCTTAAAAATAGATTACGCTTGATGATGTGGGCATATGGCATACTTACTATACATGGCCGCTATAACTCGCTGCAGTTTTAGGAAAAGAATAAGGCTTGCTGTATTTAACTGCATGTTATCTTATGGAGAAACTCCTATGGTGTCCCCAACATAATTTGCCGTCTAAGATATTTTTGTTAGGGTTTAACGTCCTCGCAACAGCCAGGGTCATATGAGGACGGATACATAGGGAGACAACAGCCAGGGTCAGATAAGGACGGGTACATAGGGAGACAACAGCCAGGGTCAGATAAGGACGGGTGCATAGGAAGACAACAGCCAGGGTAAGATAAGGACGGGTACATAGGGAGACAACAGCCAGGGTCAGATAAGGACGGGTACATAGGGAGACAACAGCCAGGGTCAGATAAGGACGGGTGCATAGGAAGACAACAGCCAGGGTAAGATAAGGACGGGTACATAGGGAGACAACAGCCAGGGTCAGATAAGGACGGGTACATAGG
>JAUMHH010003683.1:0-26054 GCA_032359455.1 Chlamys rubida
TTAGAAGTAAAAACAACAATTTTAGATTTAGTAGAGGAAAATGTAAATCTCCACTTTCTACTGTATGTCTCGCAAATGGAGAGTAGATACTGTAAACTATTAACGTTATTGCTGATAATACATATGTCATCAGTTGACGGTACTTCATAATGCTAATACTAAATATACACCTATCAAGGGTAAATGTGATTTTGCAATACTATCCAGTATGCTAATTCGTAATCTATTGAGTTGATCAAGTAACGCCCTTGGGTCACTACAAACTGGGCTCTTAGTTAGCTTGTTCACCGTATATTTATGTGAATATTTTGTCCCTCTTCATTATAATTCAGTTTGTTAGAATACCGAATTTAAACATTTTAAAGTCATTACGGAACGTGTGTACTAGAAATACATTTAGTAAGCTGACAATGTTTCAAGCCATTGAGATCGGCGAGAAGTGCCGTGTCAAATTACCAATTAATTTGAACAATGGGGTCCTACAAAAGATAACAATCATCAATCTACCTAATCTATTAAATAGATATGTTTAGATAACCAAGCTTCACCCCCTACATTGTGACGGGTCTAATGGGGGGTTCAAGGCCTCAACATATCCATACACAGCCTGTCATTTTCCTTTAAAAAAAAATTCACATATTTTTTTAATTTTAAAACACCTCCAGACATTTTGGGAACCTCTCCAAATGAGTTCCTCGAGCCATCACTGTCACTTCAAGATATCTATATGCCGGAAGGGCCCCATATCAGATAAGTTAATTTGTTACACTTAGTCCTCGAACCGTATCACTTAAGACAATGATTACAAGTACTGTAGGAGCCAGCTATTTCATCGCGACTGTACCGACAAGGATCTAAAACACACACTCTGTATCGAGTACACAGTTGTACGTTTACTGGTCAATACATTTATACCCTATATATCCCCAACCTGAGCTTTGTTTCACATGTCACCAAGTGTACCTTAGGTAAACACCACTTAGAGATAACAAATGTTATCGTTCCAAGCGTATTCCTGTAGAATACAGAACTACTCCCTTCTACCCGTTCGCTGGCCATAAAGACGTAATTCGATATATATACAGAGAATAACAGCTTTGTAAAGAATGTTACCCCTCTGTTGTGGAATGGGATTTCAATTCTTATTGATCATCAATAAAGACTAAAACCAAAAATTAAAAAATAAAGATGTATGTTGTAATAATACACCATAATTGGGAAAAACACTCCCTCCATCTTATGCATATGAAGAACTTTTGTCTTTGAACTTGCAACATAAGTTTAAATACTTCGTTTTTTAATGGAGAGAATCGTTCTCTTCCTTGTAGTGTGTTTGTATAATGTACTGAAAGTCAAAGTAAATATAACTTAGTCAGCGATGTTTAAACTTCGATGGCGCGCACCTGGGTGTTGTTTGTATACTCAATGGTACCTATAAAACAGAAGTTATAAAAACATGATACTAATGCCTGTTAGTCCACTTTGTTTGTCTCCAGACAGATCATTTATAAATTTAAATGAACAATCCATTTGATACTGTGTTTTACATCTTGTTTTCATTCCTTAATTTTAATGTTAGTGTTTGTAAATATATCATGTATACGTTATGTTTTTATATGTTCCTTTTTTGCATTTTATTTATGTGTATACCCTAACTATCCTCAGATCAGTTATACTCTCAATATTACACTAATCTGTTAAAGAAATACTTAAAGTGATAGTGCTTTATACATTGGGTCAACAGTCCACTATTCGTTACACAACTTTTTGGTAAAAGAAAGAGTCCTACCTGAATTAAAACGAAACGATTGCTAAGTAACTCTTGCTCAATAAAAAAAATTCATATTAAAAAAAAAAAAAGAAAAAAAAAAAAGAATCATAATGGTTTATTCCGTGTTTGTCTATTTTCCCCATAACCATGATATACACGTAAAAACATTTAACACATGTAAGTACAAGGGGTTTACAGGTAGATGCTATGAACACTACTAGACATGGTTTTTAATCAACTTCTTTTTGTGTTTTGTACCTTATTACATATTCAAATAACGTGAATATTTGATCAAACAACGTAATCATTGACAATTATGATAATTTGCACTATGTTGCAATGCCTTCGAACATTTTCATTAACATTCATTGTTCATATTGTCATAGTTTTACGAATTTGAGTTCAATTTCCGGTTTTGTTTACACTTCAGTTTTTTCCAAACTTTTTTCAATCACTCTTGCTGGCCCAGACGAAAGCGCGCGGAAGGTCTTAATGTAGAAGGAAACCAAAGTTTCCGGAGATATTGAGCGTGGTCGGACAGGTGACCCAAAAAGCCTCATCGCTTACGATCGGGGAGAGGCGCGTGCACCATCTACTGCGCCATCCGGTCACCCTTAATCCATGAAAATTAATACTCATTTAAACAGAAACCATAGCTATATCTAGTAAAAGCAGAAATACTACTGTATGTGACTTGTTCACGGGAGCAAATAGGTGCATTCTTAGTTTTCTCATTTCTTGTTTGAATTATTGGTTTCTAAATTTATGAGGACGCAACATTTCTTGAATTTGACCTAGATGTGCATTGCGGCTGTACTGTCGTCGATACACGATACAAGATACAAGATACAGGATACAGGATACAAGATACAAGATACAAGATTCAAGAAGCTTTATTTAAAGTCGCATACATATCAACATGGAACATTAATAGCTCTTGAGAGCTATTACTGCAACAAACAAAAGTATATAAAATAACAATAACATAATGTAATAGTAGTAATGAGTTATACATATACAGAAAAAAATACACTGTAGTGTCACATGTAAGATGAGATAAACAATTGCACATTTTTTATATCATCACAAGGCTTGACATTTATTTATATAAAATTTAAAGAATTGACACATATTAATGAACGATGTGCTACTACAATGAACGTTAAAACACTATCTGTACATCTGTACAAGTGTATTATACATACATGCTAATATAGCAAAGGGTAAAACTTGACATGATATACACTAACATAGTGTGGATTAAAACAGCATTTTATATAGTAAAGAAGAATATGATTACGAGAGAAAACTAACAGTAGCATATAGTATAATTTTATTCATTTAAATGACATATTATATTAATCACAGAAATGTATATCACAGTCTGTTTACCTAAATATATTACATCCAATTTTTAGCCCTAAAAATGTTAAAATTACCTAAAAGTGTTGCACCCAATTTTCAGCACTTAAATTGTCAAAAGTCAGTCAGCAGAGGTGCCACATAATGAACAGCTACATATGGGTCCCTTCAAGGTGTGGATCATTCTCCTGAATTCCGGAAAGTTGTCTACCTTCCGGAACTCATTTGTGAGAGTGTTCAACATCCTAGCAGCCTCAAAAGTAAATGATTTCTTTCCATATTTAACTGTTCTAACCCTAGGCACATCTCCTGCATTATCATGTCTAAGATGATAATTTGTGAACTTAAGTTTTATTAGATCATGGATGTATTCAGGAGAAAGTTTATTCAGAACTTTAAAAACTTACATGTAAAAAATCTGCATTTGACAATATTAAAAGTTCAGTAAAAGAGGAGACTTAATCATTGTGGATAGAACGAAGGGCACGCTCTTGTATCTTTTCAAGTTTCTTAATACTTCTCATACAGGTGAAATGCCAAACTAGAGGGCAGTAATTAAAATTTGAGTCAAAATGTACTCCGAGGAGTTTAACTACTGGTTCAAGCTCAATGTTTACATTTCTGAATTTAAAAGATTAAAAAATATCAACAGATCTCTTTCCTAAGCATATTGCTTGAAATTTTTCAGGATTTGCCCTCATATGATTTGATTCAAACCATTCCATTAAATGTACACAACCTTTTTCTACATTTGATTTTAAAGCTTGAGGGTCTCTGTAAGTGTCAGTTACAGTGTTGTCATCAGCGTAATTGTACAGTTTTGATGACTTTACATATAAAAATCCCTGCGGTACTCCCTGCAGAACCTCCAGCCAGTCGCCGCATTTGGAGCCTTGTCTCACCTGTTGTATCCTGCTGTATATCCTAGGCCTGCTACTCAGGTAGCTGGACACCAGGTCTACAGAGCAACTGTTCAGACCATATGCCTCCAACTTCCGGACCAGCAGGCTGTGAGGAAGACAATCTAAAGCCTTGGACAAATCTATCAATATGGCAGCGACATATTCATGTTTTACAGAAAATTGTCCAGGGCCTTACGCCAGTCCTCGACTTGTCTTAGCAGAGCAGACTGACATCCAAATCCTGATTGGAAGGCTGACAGGGAGGGATTAAAAATATTACTAAAGTATGATGTCAGCTGATCACACATGTAAAAATGTAAAATGCCGACCGGTCTATAATTTTGTTTGTCCAACACATGTTTCTTTTTAAAAACAGGAACAACCTGGGCCTCTTTAAGTCAAGCAGGAAAAATATGTGTTGTTATACAATGGTTGACAAGGTTAGAAAGAGGCAAACTGACATTATTACAACATGCTCTAAGCAATTTAGATGATATCCCATCAACACCTGTAGCTTTCTTTACATTGATCGTAGTGATAGCTTTTTGTAGTGTAGCTTTCTTTACATTGATTGTAGTGATAGTTTTTTCTATAAAAGCTGGTGTTACATGGTTAAAATCAAATTTTGAAACCGCTGGAACATGCTCTTTCATGTTGTTAAGGATGTCATTCTCAGCTATCTGTGATTCTCCATCGTCACCAATATCAGAGGCAACATTTACATAAAACTTGTTTAAAATATTGCTGACTTCAGTTTGGTCACTTATAATGATATCATCTTCTTTCAATATAATATTGTTTTTATGAGTAAACTAGATACAAAGGGTTTGATAGTGGGCCAGAAGTCCTTGGACTTTGGTCCTCCGGCACATATTTCCATAAAATATTTGAGCATTCATTGCTTTCCAATTGTTGTAACAAGATTTCTTGTATGATTTCCAATTTGAAGTTGTATTAAATATCTTAAATTTGTCAAAAAAGCATACGTATTTTGCATATAGTGTTCCTTAATTTTGCTTTAAAAAATGGACACTTCTTCTTGCCTACTACATTTTCTTTGATTGGGGCATGCTCCTCTATAACATTTATGAGGAGTTTCTCATGGGCCCAATAGATATAATCTACATCATCAAAAGCATACGCAGTATGGAATGGAATTTAACTGACGTCTTCACTAAAAGGTTTCTCATCAAAATTTGTATAACTTATAAACCTGGTTTTATCTTTAGACACAGATTGAGTCTTACCTTTAAAACCGTACAGATCATGTTGTGCCAGTCACTTAGACCACAATTTTTTAAAAAAAGGTGTTAAATAAAAAACTTTGACTGCTACTTTAAATAACACCAACCAGAGACGGGGTACTGTTTTTGAGATGTGATCATAGTAATTACTAATGTGATCCAGGTGTTTACATTGATCTTTGTAAACTCTATCTTTGTGGTTTGATGGGGATTATAGGCCCCCACCACTGCCCTCTTACGACCATTAATATCAACCTCAACCACAATACTTTTCACCAAGTCAAATTCTAGATCTGAACATCTTCTACATGAGGGGTTGGGGTTTACAAAACACATAATACCACCTCCTTCGCCAGTCCTATCTTTCCGGAAGGATCTATATCCATTCACTTCGAATAGAGACTGGTTAAAGGACTAATTTAATTTTGTTTCCCCGATAAATATAATGTCAACTAAAGTTTTGTATAATACATCAGATAGATCGTTAAATTTATAGCGAAGACTATTATTGTTCAGGTAAGATAACACAATGTTTCTTGGATATTCATCACGTGCTGAAGAAAGTTCTTTGAACGGATTCCTGTCTTCGGAGTCATCTTCGTTGTTTACATTGACAACGGAAGTGCTTGGCGAAAAAGGTTTATCACTTGTATTGGCTGTCTTGTTTTCTCGCGGGATGTGTATTGCATCCAATACATGAACCTCGATAAATGAATTTTTCACACGAGGAAAAGTACAAACATGGCAGTACCAGTCTCTGAGTATGGATTTACCAAGGTCAATGTATTCAGACACTGCCATTTCCAGACATTTCCGTAGAACCAGTCTTGGCTGTCATTACAGTATAGTCCTGTTGATTATATTTCATTGGTTTTCGGCAGAGACCACAAGGATATCTCACAGGACCTGGATACACTTGTATGTCACCAGATAGTATTAATGTCCAAAATAGGATATATTTCAGCCAATTGGAGTTTCCTGATGTCCGATGGTTTATAGTCTGGGTCTGCAATCCTTTTGGAGTAGGGTGAATAGTGTTCGTCGGTATTTTGTAAAGTTATATTTTCACGCTGTCGATGGATCTGGTCTCCCAGTTTTCACTCTATAATATAATCTGATATGTTGTCTTTTCTGAAATAAGTAAAAGAAATAGCAGACGGAGGATCAAAACGACTAAAAACAGTAAAAATCAGGCGCGACGCGAACAGTACTTCCACTATCGGCGCCATATTTCCCAGCAGGCCGGTGAAGCGAAACATGTTTTAAACAGCTGGTGGTCTCTATGTGAATATCTATTTTTTCATGTTTTGCCCAAATTTTATCGATTTTGAGTTCGAATTATGGTTTTGTTGAGGCTTCGGTATTCGCTTGGTTTTGTGTGTGTGTGGGTGTGTGTGTGTGTGTGTGGAGTTGTGTGTGTGTGTGTGTGCGTGCATCATTTTACCATTCATACGCTGAAACTACCATTTGTACATTTTAAAAGGTTTAAGCGTGTTGAATTGTGCTATGACGCAATGTTTATGAGGTAACGCTATGACGTAATCGACACCAGAACAGTTCAAAAGCGTCCCTATCTGTCTCATCGATTGGATACATGATGCTGGTGACGTAATGCCAGATGTTTCTGATAGGACGAGGCATATGCTCTGCTGGGATTTCTCCTTTTATGGCTACAATGATGGAGTTGGTACACCCTCGCTGTACCCTTTCCATATTAGCCATTTCAAGTTCAAAGTCGAACCATCTTTCAGCAATATACTCTGATGATATCACAAATAATATCTTCTTGCTTTTTTGTAAACAATTGACAATGTTCTGAGAAATAGATTCACCGACTTCAAAGTCGCGCTCATGTAAACACAAATGTATGTTATGTTGAAGCTCTAGTTTAGGTCTCAACTGTTGCCAGATCCAAGGGGAATCTGCTGCAGTGTATGCAACAAAAAGATCAAAACTGTACGAAGTGGTGTCCTCAATGCCGGGTGTGATTTTACATTTCCTGTAAAAGAAGTAGAGTAATCTCCACCTGAAAGTGTGTCCAATTGTAGCGCACACTAGAGCCAAAACTACTAAACTTATTGCCGATATAGAAAATTCTAACCAGAAAAGATGATCGTCACAATTACTGAAAAAATCGTCCCGATTATCGTAGATGTATTTCATATTAGAAAAGGAACCGTCCTTTAAAGTGCAGTTGTAGTTTGCAGGTTTTCTTTGGTGTAAGTCTACGTTTGTCACCATAATCCACGAAACAAAATCTGCTGTATCACATGTACATGCAAAACGATTTCCATCCAATAACACAGTAATGCCAGATTTAGACATATCGGCCCTTTCATCTAACCAGTCTGTCGTAATCTTATCTAAAAATAACAATTGATTATATCTTAAATCAATATACGATAAGTTAGTCATCTGATACAATCCAGGAGGAAATTCTTTCAGGAAATTCCAGGCCAATTTTATTTTATGAAGAGCTTCAAGGCCTTTGAGTGTTTCATTTGGTAAGCTGTTCAGATGGTTTGAGGACATATCCAGTTCGTCTATGCGGTTCACATTTCTGAAAATATAATTACCGTTGCTAAACGCTCTATCAAGGTTTGCGTCATGGATCACTAATGTTTGGACACGTACAAGATTATCTAAAAGCCTACTACCTGAAGTTCCAAAATCCAATCCGGAGACGTCAAAGTACGAGAGATTTGCCCCGAGAAAACTAAAGTCCATATCAGAAATAGCCATGTATGATATGTCAATATAAGTCAACATTGGCGACTGCGACACATCGATATCGCATTGTACTGAAAACGGGAACAGCAGGTGTGATAATCGAGCATGACTCAGATGTTTTGATGTTATCGGAATTTCACATCTTGCCTCTTCTTTTCCTCTTCTTTTCCGCTCAAAATGCCGTGGTGTTTCCGGATGAAAAATATGATTAGCCAGGTTTTTATTGTTTTCATTCGAACCGACGTTCGAGACTTGATTTCCCACCGCATCTGGGAACTGTATTGCTATAAATGAATAATCAATTTCCTGTAGATTCACAGCATGCGTAAGAGAATTTACAATAACAAACATAAATTTTGGAAAGGTCAATAGGAAATTATTTTCACGAATCACAAAACGTTTCAAGCATGAACTGTTTATAAAGCTTTTTACTGAGTCTACCTCCATTTCTGTAATTCCATTTTTACCAATGTTTACATCCTCGATACATAAGTGATTGTAGTACCTAGTCATGGTTGTGGTAACTTTTACCGTATAAGTAACGTCATATATCCATAACATGCTCAATGGATTCACATTATATAAGTTTAAAAGTTTCATTTTCCTCACAGGATGAGTAAGATTTGTTGTAACCGTAAGTCCATACAAAATATCCATGGCAACAGGAAATGTTATCATTGTTCCTGAGAGATCAAGATTTTGCAAACTATAGAAGTATTGAAGGACCGCTGTCTCAACTTTTACCCAAGGTTCGATGTGAACCTGACAATTCGACATCTCTAAGGACGTCAAGTTTGTTAAGTTCTGGAAATATTTGAATGTATCATTCCTCAGATGTAATATTGCACAATCCCTGAAAATCAATGATTTGATATTCGTCAGATTGCTGAAACCTTCCCCGAACACCGGATTTGGTAGAAGGTCCATGATGAGTACTTGAAGATTTATCAGTGATCCGAATACCTTGTCAGGATACACACTTTCTACCGTCTTCTTTAGCCTTACCTGGGTATTGTAGGATAAATCTAGATGTGTCAGTAAGGGGTTTTTGTGAAACCGTAGGTGTTCGAATCTTTGGTGTAACATATTAATTCTGTTCTCACTTATTGATAATTTCTGCAAGTTTCCAAGGACGCCAAACACTTGTTCGTCAATGTGATCGACATGACATCTGCTTAAATTTATTTTTTTCAGTTGGGGAAGATGTTCAAAAGAAGAATTTCTCAAAGTAGTGAAGTTGTTTCCCGAGAGATCTAAATGCTCAGTATGTCTGGATAGTGTTGGAATTTGAGTTAAGTGTCGATTGGAACAATCTGCTGTTTTTCCATCATCAGATATACTGCAGGGTCGACAGCAAACAAGGTGGATAATAGCCAGATTGACGACACAAAATCTCAAAACCATGTTGTAGTCTGAAAGAAAAGCATATATATATTTGAATCGTAAATCTAGTAATGAATACATGTAATATGGCGTCATATATCTATAAAGCAGTATTTTTGGTTGTCAAAAGTTAATCGGTTACTCGGTTGGACGATTACGAACTGGTTACAAAAATCAATAACCGAAAGCCCGGACATTAATTAATCCTGTTGTTGGGGAGCCCCTTGTCTCCCTGGCTTCGACCTACACATTTTCTATTTGTGTGATCGAAATCGGATAGGTTTGTGATAAAAAAAACAGTGTTCAGGCTGACATGATAGTGTTGTATTTGAAGGCTATTGTAAAGTTTGACAAAGAGAAGCCGCCAACACTATTAAAACACCTGCACTGGTTTTAAAAGGAAGCCATAATACAAGTTGTGAAATATCGACTTTTTGAGGTAGAAATCGCTTTTATATGTGAGATGTAAATATAATCATATAAGTACACACTTGAATTTGCAAACATGTATTAAAACGTTAGCCGATCAATTATTGTTCTAAAGTACAATAATACCGCATATGATTTCGAGTACAGATAATTGTAACTGGATCCTCCTTACTGTATTCCGACATTTGTTGTCAATAAACTTTTTCCTGCGTTAAGCTTGAAATACGCGAGCAAATTATCATGCTAAATATTATGTAAATGTAAGTATCTTGTGTGAATATGTTTTAAATATAACATTTACGAAATTGACCAATTAACCGGTTACTCGATCGGAAGATTGTCACCAAAATTTGACCGGTTTGACAACCCTAGTATTTTTTATTTGAGATATGTAACCAGTGTTTCTTGAAACAGTGTTTTGAATATATAAAGAAGGTATTATTATGCTAATAAACATTTGTACTTTACTGAAAACAAAAAAATTAAACCCCCCAAAATGAACAAATATGGAACAGAATAGCATAATATCTGTAAACATCCGTAGCTCAGGTAGAAATAGAATTTCGGGGACATCTTACCTTGTGTAAATACTTCTTTATACACACGACACCCTAAAACTTTATGTTCGTCCAACTTTCCTCCTTGAATGATAATGGTACAGTATTCCTACAGCCACCACAAACTGAGATGACAAAATGTTATTGCACTTGATCTGCCAAAACACTTCCTGGTTTGTGTTTATATTTGGATTTCAAACAGGTACACAACAGGTATAACCCCGGAACATATATGAACTCGGTGTTCGTATGTCATTATGTACGCGATAGAGGGCTTTAAAGCCATATAAATGTTATCGAGCCATGCATGACAAAACAAGACGCTTTATACATGTACAAGATGTAGCTCCTATTTAAAGGGAATGTCAGTTTCTTGATAGTATTGGCAGTATTTACCTGTATCTCACCTGTATTTTCATCCGTGGTTAAATGTTCTATATTAGGTTTTGTAGCTGAAAGCTGATGATATCGTATCATATCACATAAAATATCAAGATTTTTAATACAAATTTCAAAATCAAAAACTAGTTTGTATTCATTTTGTAGAGACTGTGATGCTGATAACATTTAATAAAATGTCTTAATACTTTGCAATAATTTCAAGTTTAATTAAAATAGATCTTTTTAGCAAGATAAGAAAGCTGACTTATTGTATCATGTAATGATATAAACGCATGACATCTCTTACAATCGGGATAGATTACAACAAAAACGATATTTTACTGTTGGAGTGTAGCGCTGATTTTGATTGTATTGGATTTAAAAAAAAAATGAAATGTAATGTAAATGTACAAATATTGCTAGATTTGACTATACTTTAAATAGTTCTGTATTGTATCATGTATTAGTATTGTATGATTGGTACATGTAATTGGATTTATTGCTAGATTTGACTATACTTAAATAGTTCTGTATTGTATCACGTGTTTGTATTATTTAATTGGTTAATGATTTATTGCTAGATTTGACTTCTAAACGTGTAGTATTGATTGTGACTGTGTTTGTTTTGAAATGTAATGTTAATGATACTGTAGAATTGACTATTTTGTGTTTGAATTCAAGTATAGAGTAGATTCTATTAATGGTGAGGCTCGTGGTTCTGTTGCAACTACCCGATATCTCGATGGAAGATCGTGACCTAGATTTACATGGCGGGTGTAGTCGATGAAACAGAAGACGCTCACCCTTCCGGAACACCTTGTACGTTTTCATGGGTCACTGTGTAAATCATTCCATTGTCCACATTTTACCATAGTTTTATCAATTTGAGTTATAATTATGGTTTTACTGAAAGGTCGGTATTCTGTTGTTGTAGTAGTGTAATGTAATGACAGACTATATGTTACAATGTAATGTGTAATGATTGTATCATGTCTGATTGATTGATGAATTCTCAATCTTGAGTGCTGCTTTTGATTCATTTATTCATTTTCCTTATTTTTGTCTTACAGATTACCCAATAATTTTCACACGCATTCGAAAACATAAACAACAGATTGCCAATCAAGTATTATATTTATGAATTTTGTACCCAAAATTAACCTAGAAGTTGGTATATTCACCGAAAATTACCTTAACGTTGAAGAGGGTTAGTTAACACATCACACAGGTAAATGAACTCAGGTGAAATATCAATTTAGCGTGAAACGGCTTGCATTGTCTTTGTCTTCCTTTATCAGCAATTTTCTTTGATCTCAAAAATGAGGCGGAAACAAAAGCACCAAATTCATAGATATACCTCAAATATGAGTATCAAAATCATGACTGGAAGAGTAAGTTTATGAATGTATTAAAACTAACAACTATTGGCTTTAAAAATAAACACAATGGTCCAATTCTTTATTGCTTGCTTAGATTAAGTCGTGCTTATCGAACGTGTTGAACCAGAGACCGAACTCCTAATATCGATCTCGAAGATTTGTATAAGAATATCCACCATTGTTTTAATTGTGGAAGATATTAAACCTGTGGAGAAAAGTTGTTATGAGGCTTATTTACCATTTCAAATATTGTTCTGCATCGATTGCGTCTGACAAGCTATAAGATACACGGTGGTAGACTCTGCTGGTGGATTATTTAGTCCCCGAGGTTTGCTTTAACCTTGATGGCTTCAGTAATCTCCTTCGGGTAGTGGCATTGTTTCATTATAAACACACTTTACTAATTTGAAATTAACCAGTACTCCTCTAATTAACAAGGGTTTTTATGTAAAGTGCAACCACATGTGTGTGTTGCGTTCATTGAATGTTTAGTATACATGTATGAATGCAAATTTATTGGCATGCCTGTAACAAAATAGTTTTCTTTGTATTATGCTATTTATTGTAGCATTATACATGTTGCTCTAATAATGTGACCGGGAGATATATTGTGCTGGGTGCCTTTGGCATGTTTTTTTCCAGAGAGTCACGAGGGAGCAAATACACCAAACATACCGCCTCCATCACACAAGCATGCATACAGAACAAACCTGGGGACACGTCCTTAAATGACTGTACATAGGACGTCAAACCAAATAAAGTAAAAACTCAACATTTTGACGTCAAAGTGCATAGTCTATTTTGGCATCATTTTTGTTGGTAAATTTTATTGTGACGTCAACATCTTTCGTTTATAATGTTGTCATCATTTTCAGATCTGAATTATTTATTATTAATCTTTATTATCATTAACATGAACAGAGCATACAAGCCTCATCGGTTTTATGCTCCCCGTGAAGAGCATGCCAACGCGCTCATGGACTGCAATTGTTGAACTTCTGCGTTATTTCATACATCAACAACGGGAAAGCTTGAACATGTTTAAATTAGGTATAAAACAAGTTTAAACTACAAAATCACGTTTATTTAGCAAAAAAAACACAAAACTGTTTATTCATTCTCAAGTTTAATGTATCTGACGATAACAACATATATAAGCATTAAAAACTCATATAATATCCATTATCTCCATTTACGTTCAAAACCCTTCAAAAAGGAAAGATGTCTACATTATAGAAAACGCCCATGTACCAAGACCGTTATGTCTACATAAGTCCCAAATTTCTTTCATTTGGATACGTGGCGACAGTGAAATCAGTAGGCTACTTCTTTCTGGTCCGTAGATCATGGCAGCAAGATGACAATGCAGGTACATACGTTAAGACTTTAAAGTGATGGATAAGGTATTTCAAATTTTTGCTGGAATACATTTTTCAATAGTTTTCCATTCCTAACATATCAATTTTGTAATTTGTGTTTTGTATATGATGGAATCCGGAACAAAGCAAACAACACAAATCGTCTTATATACAAATAGGAAAATGATGCGAAGGCCATTCGGTTCCTCGAATGGAAGGATTTAGCAGACCAATCCTGCTTACCTTTTTCCAGTAACCTGGTTTTCAGAACTAGTTGCTTTTTCAACATTGTATATTTCAGAGATAGACTTCCTTTACATCAATTATACATTTGTAAATTAGATTTATTCGTCAAGCTAATTATCAATTAATCAGGAATACATTAGATATCATACCAGAATCGAAGGAAGCTAAAACATTGTACGTGTGTGTTAGTAAAAACTGAGCGATTGTGAACACTAAACAAGTCCTATTCAAACAAAATTAATTCTCGCAAATAAATAAGTTCTATATCATTTCCTACTTTATTACTACATTCCCTACAGAAACAATGACTAAGTATGTAATACTTTATTACTACATAGCATACAGCACACTGACTTAGTATAAACATTTTTTATAAAGTCATATTTTTATCATCATTACTCGAATCAATCGAAAAAGGCCTCCACATCTTTATTGACACCAGGCAATTGTCATTTTCTCCGTCATTTTTCCGTTCATTAAAATCATCTGAGGTCACGTAATTTTCCGCATTTTTATGCTTCCAAAACAGTTTCTACACATGGATTTGAACATGTACTATGATACATCATATGTACAGCAGAACAAAAGGCAACTATACTAAAAGAGTAAATTTAGCCAAATAATTTACATATGTTACCGATTAAAATCTTACTTAACTTGTAGGTATATACACCATTATGAAAATATGATAGTGATGACGCGATAGCTAGCCTGGAACTGTACTCAACTAGTAAACACAAAGCGTTTTTAAAACTGTCGATCAGTTCCTTTTACGATCAAGCAAGGGTCATATCCACGAGCATCTTTAATATGTCTGTTGTATAGTCCTAGTTGATCCTGACAAGGACTAGAAGGAATGACGTCATCATCAGAGAGCCATATGACGTTGATGATTGTGCTGCCTTGGATGTTCCCTCTGTAACAAAGCAAAGTATCAAATCAAGGCCATGGGACCTGAACATGTTCTACATGTATGATTATCAATTGATTTATGATCAGTTAAATATACCCCGGAGAGCTTAGCGACGTTATAATACCGAAAAACGCTTCCAAAGAATGGTTCTCATTTCTCGTATAGATATGTATATTTCTGTTTTTATGAGAAACAGAACATGAATCTATCTTCACTTGATATTTAGATTTTATGATATTTACTTGAGATATTATGTCTTCATTCTGTTATTTCCTTATTGCCAGGAAACGCATTCTGCATTGCCAGAAGATATACCAAATATATCGAAAATACCAAACCTACCTGGAAGGACGCATTCGACCTCCACCTCCAAGTACTTGTAGATGCCGAAGCAAGGATCCTCTCCGAACAGGTCATTATCAGCTGTAAGAATACACTGTGCCCTGCCTTCACACTGCCGTCTGAGTACACCCAGAGCTCGGGGAGAGCCACATGTGGTTGTGTTGTGGAGACGCTCCAGACCAAACGGGTGGACACACACATTTTTGGACGTCCGACCGTAGTTAGCGTAGGAAACTCGGAGGACTGTTCCCGGCTTGTCTAGACAACCGACTGTGTGACTCTTTAGTTCACATATGAAACCGTATTCTGTAACAACGTCATCAATAAACAGTGTTACTATTAGTCTTACAGGTAAGGGTGTGATTTGTTAGAAAGCTCACAGGTAAAGACATGCTTTGTGACGAAAACAACAGACAGCAGTGATACTCTAAAACCTATAGGTAAAGGTGTGCTTTGTAAGGAAATAGAACGTACCCTATAACAACGACAAGTACATTCAGAGTGGATATATTTGGAAATGCGCATGGTTTTAATAACCAAATACTGTTACAAGCTAACACTTGGTATATATCAGTCAGTGCAATTTGGTAGGTACAAGCAATAACGAACAAGTCAAGAGGACAGCAATATGTTGAAAACATGGAGTATATGTAACAGAGAACAAACGGTGACAGTTTACTAAACCCGCACCTAAATGTAATGCATGATAAAGCTATCCACAAAATACTGAATCGGATGGTCAAGCAACCAAAACCCCAATCACACATAATTAATATCCCTTATCTCCATTTACGTTCAAACCCCTTCAAAAAGGAAAGATGTCTACATTATAGAAAACGCCCATGTACCAAGACCGTTATGTCTACATAAGTCCCAAATTTCTTTCATTTGGATACGTGGCGACAGTGAGACCAGTAGGCTACTTCTTTCTGGTCCATAGATCATGGCAGCAAGATGACCATGCAGGTACACACGTTAAGACTGTAAAGTGATGGATAAGGTATTTCAAATTTTTGCTAGAATACATTTTACAATAGTAAACCAGGACTCGTCTACATTTATAAACGTTCCAGGAAATTGCCACTGTACCTATGTGGTTATTTATGCAAGAGTCCTAGCAGATCATAACATCTGCATGATGCAGTGTACTAATTGATTTTTGGCATACTGTATCGCCTACCTTAAGCTCGATTACGTTCATTGTTCAAGATACAAGGTGGGAGACTGCTGGTGAATTATTTAGTCCCCGAGGCTTTCTGTAACTTTGATGGCCACATTTATCTATTTCGAGTAGTGGCACGGTTCATAATATACACACTTCACAGAATATTTAAATTGAAAGTAACCAGTACTCCTCTATATTTTGAAATAAATAAGTTAAGAGGTTTTAAATACCTGCCCCTTTGTTTCAATGGTAGTTTGTACAATTTTGTTTTCCAACATTTTGATCCCTAGCATCAACGAAATGAGGGACGAAACATCTGTATGATGCAGTGTTTATTCACTTTTGCATACTCTATCTATTACCAAATTTTAAAGATACGGTTACCTGTGTGTGTTTTATGTTTATCATAAGGAAGTGTTCGTTACAATTTACTATGAGATGAAAAATCCAATTTTTCAGCTTACATTAAAAAGCCATCTTTTGACCGCCATATACTGAACTTCTTGATACATAAAATCTTATTTCTACCGACAACTGTGTGTTTTATGGTAATTGATGTATTTGCATAAAGAAAACCGATGGCCAAAAGCAACTGTTTTACATATACAATTATAGCTATAGTAGAGTTTGTCAAACTGGTCATTTTGGTAACCGGTTACTCGAAAAATCTTCCGATCTAGTAACCGTTAATCGGTCAACTTGGTTATCAAGTTATTTTTAAAACATATTTAAACCACAAACATACAAGTATATATTAATAAGCACGATAGTTTACTCGCATATTTCAAGCTAAACGCAGGAAATGGTTTCATGTTCAGATGTGTTCTCAGTAGTTTATTTCATGGACAGCAAATGTTGGAATACAGTTAGACAGAGTTCAATTACAATTATCTGTACTCGAAATCATATGCGGATATTGTGCTTTACAAAATTTGATCGACAAACGTTTTAAGACATGCTTCCTCATTCAAGTGTGTACTCTTCAGATTATATTTACATCTTGCGCGTAAAAGCGAGTTCTACCTCTAAAACATTGATATTTTATAACTTTGTATTCTGGCCTCCGTTTAAAATGTGTTCAGGTTTTTTATGGTGTTGGCGGCATCTCTTTGTAGAGAACAAAAACAACACAAGCATGTAAGCCTGAACACTGTTTTATAACAAAACTATCCGATTTTGGTCGCATCTATAATAGATCATTTGTAGGTATAATCCAGGGAAATATGGGGCTCCCCAAACTCACAGTTAAAATGTAGCAATTAGTTATGTGAAATGTTTAAACTACGAATTATCCTGCTAATTAAGATTTAAAAAGTTAAGTTAAAATAAAAAATATATATATATATAATAGCCCCTAAACACGTGTAATTTATGTCATCCTCGATATCCCTGAGTTACGCTCACTTTCGCTCTCTGCACCCCTGAAATATGTCATAGCAAAATGTAAGGCACGAAGATAGCTGTTTGATTGGTCTCAGGTAAAAAAAAAATGACCAATCGCTAGGCTGATACCTGTCCTGAAGATTACGAAGGAAAGACGCCCGAGTTCAAAGCCTGTCAAATTTTACCGTTACGTGACCGTGATATTCCTTTGATGTATATCAAAGGATCGAACAAGTCTTCTTGTCTCATCAACAAGGTGGCGCACACCGAGCCTTCAGTTTTGCTTTGACATATTCCAGGGGTGTAGAGAGCGAAAGTGAGCGTAACCCCTGGATTACCGGAAAAGAGACCAAGAGGCCAACTGGAAGATCGCACAGCATACAGCTCAGATACCGACATCAACGATTCGATTTTGGTCGCATCTATAGATCATATGTAGGTCTAATCCAGGGAAATACGGGGCTCCCCAAAGAGGTAAGTACATTTCCGACTCTTCGGTTATTTATTTTGGTAACCGGTTCGTGGTCTTCCGACCGAGTAACCGGCTATACGGCTAACCGTTGACAACCTTACTATAAATTATATTTTCCCCAAACAACATACGTATCGGAAAACAATATAAAACATTTTGACACAAATGGTGTTATTTAACACACATAAACATTACGTTTCTTTGGTATTTACCCTTCTCACAATGTACTTCTTGACCAACATCGTTGAAGAATCTTGCGATACAGCCTCCGCAATAATCTGGCCGACAGCTGGCGGTGTGGTCAGACTCACAGAATACCGTATCCTCTCCAGCCAGACAAGGATTTGTACAATTCGTAAACTGGTGCTTTCCCGGAGGACAGGCTGAAACGAGAAAATAGTTACCGATAATTTCCTAAGGACAGACTTAAGCAAGACAAAATTGTTTCAAAAAGGACAGATTAAAAAAACATCATTAGTAATGTCAAATAGTATTTCCCCTGGGACAAGCCAAAATATGACATTATTTATGTGTAATGTGACATGGTACTTCCCAGGGACAGACGCAAACAATATTTAGTAATATCAAATGGTGCTTCCGCGGGGAACAGGCCGAAACGAATCATTACCACCGTCAAATGGTTTTCTACTTCCCTTTCTCTATTAGGGTCCTCCTTAAAAGCGTCTTCAAGTGACAACAAGCGTCGCCAGACAAAATCTCTAAAAATACTGAATAAAGTAAGCGACATCAGAGGATATGTTGTTAATATGACTATAATACACCTCTGTACCAAATTTCAATTTGATATTTGAAAAATTGACCGAGTTATGATGAATTGATTTTTTACGATCGGCGGCGTTGCACATGTGTATATTAACCTGTACAGTTAAGAAAGCGTCGCCAGTTTGATATCTGAAGACGCCTCACGATCTGTAGAGTAATATTCACACACGTGGGCCACGCCGCCGATCGTAAAAATTCAATTCATCATAACTCGGTCATTGTTTCAAATATCTACCAGAATTTTGGTATATAGGTACATAAAAGTCTTATTAATAACATATCCTCTGATGTCGCTTACTTTAGTAAGAATGTTTAAAGATATTGTCTGGTGAGCGCTCTATTATATTGCACCAACTAACTCACCAAAAACAATGACAAAATTCACAATTTAAGACAGCATAAAATCAGCATAAAATTAAAAGTTAATTACCGGCATCCGACTGGGCAAATATTGTTAGACACAGGACAATCACATTCAGCAGCATACTTAGACTGATCACAGAACACATTATGTTAATCCACACCGTACTTCCCTGGATAACGACTGGTCACCTTTGAGCTACAGTACCGATTCAGTCGTTTGATTAAGAGACTGAGCTCAATGTTTCCAAAAATGCGCGCAATGTTTCCAGAAAACATAAATCGAAAGTGAAACGTTTAAGAATAAATGCGGACAAGAGTTATATTTCTATAGTTACCTGTACATACACCTTAATGGTTACTGTATGTGTACCCGTCGAACCCGTCGAATCGATCGAGTGTGCCCACTGTGCTGGAACACAGCACTGCAATAGGACAAAGGCCAATATTCGTTGCGTGTATATAGGGTTTCAATTTAAAAAAAATATATAATTCTAATTAAACATGAAAAAGATTGCTAATTATTGCTAATTAAAACATATTGTTTACTGAATAATACAAAACATTGTTTTCACTTCAAATTGCATCAATATGATTTTTTAAAATCACAGTTAAAATGTAGCAATTAGTTATGTGAAATGTTTAAACTACGTATTATCCTGCGAATTAAGATTTAAAAAGTTCAATAAAAAAAACAAAAAAAAACACCTAAACACGTGTAATTAATGTCATCCTCGATATCCCTGAGTTACGCTCACTTTCGCTCTCTACACCCCTGAAATATGTCATAGCAAAATTGAAGGCAATAATATAGCTGTTTGATTGGTCTCAGGTAAAAACAAAATAGACCAATCGCTAGGCTGATACCTGTCCTTTGACCGTGGGATTCTTTTGATGTATATCAAAGGATCTAACTAGTCATAGTGTCTCATCCACAAGGTGGCGCAGCGTAACCCTGAATATCGAGGATGCATTTATGTTGGCACGAATACTGTTTCACATATCAACAGTCGCTTTTTCGATGGATTAAGTGTGCTGATTTTGTGGGAGGGTAATCGGAAAAGAGACCAAGAAGCCAACTGAAAGATCGCACAGCATACAGCTCAGATAGATTCGCCAGCTTTCGGCTGGGGATCTATGGTTCAACACCTCACAGGAAGCAGATGATGGACATCACACTTCAACTGGTAATGGCATCTTTCAGTTGGCTGAGAGGGATCCTCTAGTTCGGAATCATTTTGACAAGGAGGGATCATGGACATCTGTAAGCTTGACACTGCATTCGGAGGTAACGACAACACTGAGCCATCAAACAACGCCACCATCCTCCATGCGATATCTAGTTGGTCCTGAAAAAAGCCGAGGAACTCGACAACCGAAGAGTTAACACTACCGGGACGCTGACAGTTGGCTCAACCAACCAAACGACATATTCCGTCTTTTCGTACTGCAGAGCTATCTTCTCTTGTGAGCAGGTATTGATTGTTACGTCATTTGTTTGTGAGAGTAACGTCATCAATTTTTGAGAAAACGACGTAATTTTCTCAAACAAACTAATGACGTTACAATCAATACCTGCTCACAATAGCAGATAACTCTGCAATACGCAAAGACGGAATAAGTAACCAGGATTGTAGATACTGATACTGTGCAATATTTGGGTGCATATTCCATCTTCTTTATCTTGGAAAGAACAACAACTTGAACAAGGGCTCATATATATTGATGTAAAAGTCATTTATCAATTGAATCTCCTCGTACAGTAAGACATCCTTTCGAAATAAAGACATTTGTCCACATAACTTCTAGAATATAAATATATATATGTATATATTGTGCTTTAATCAATGTATGTGGTGATATATATTATCCAGTATGTCTTTTGAAAAAAAAAAATATTTTGTCATTTTGATTTTAGCTAAGCGTTTTTTCATTGTATTAAAATACTTTATTTAATTTCTTACCTTAATTAATGTCTTTAGTTGAAATAGGTAGAGTCAAATGTGTAGTTTCTTATAAAAATTAGCACAGATACATAAAAAATCAAGGTAACTGATATTGACAATATAAATTTGGCATGCCTTTGTTTTACAAAAGAAAGGATATTCCTAGAAAAATGCACATGTAACACCGGTGGGAAAATAACCTTTGAATTTTCTTTTTTTTTTTCAATTTGAACAGAAGGACTTAACTAATTGGCGTAATGATACCCACTACAATGATACCCACTACAATGGCCGTTCAGAGACGTAGATAAATACCTCAATGCAAAACAAACTATGTTACCATTTCTATTACGGAAACGTATTTCACTGTTATCTTTAAGGCGATTTAATTTAATATTTCCCGAAAATTAAATAATATTTCAAGTCTAAATGTTAATATTTTTTTAATGAGCATTTCATGTCAGGCAAGTATCGCTTGCACCAGAAGAGACGTTCTGATTGGAGGTACACAGTGGTTGAAAAATCCTTGCTAAGTCTTCTGCTACACCATTGGTATGTAGAGGAACAAAAACGAAACTAGGATTAGAATTGGAGGATCCTGTAGTGGTTAGTGACATCCAACGTGTTACTTCTCACATTAAGTCCCCCTGCGTGCTTCCATCTCATGTTATACAGCACTACTAATTCTTTTGAAAATAACAAAAGGTTGTTCCATGAATCGTACACATCTACAGTTTTGATTGAGAAAAGAATGTTTTTCTACTTATACATATTTCAAATGTGTTAATATATTTCATGTTCGTCTTACAAGTATATCAATATTATAAAAGAATATGCTCATGATTGCATTCTTTTATCATTCTTTTTTTGTTGTTAAGGAATTTTGGGTTTGGTTTGGTTTCATTTTGTTTAACGTCCTATTAAAGAGATACATGACGCCAGAAACGCTCTTTTGCATCTTTCACAGATTGACAGAGAAATTGATATACCTTTAAATCAATGTATAATTAGAATATCCAACCAAGGTTATCGATTCGTCTTGCCACCAAACGTCCTCATAATAAAAGTAAATTTGAATTGTTTTGGTTTTCGGAGGTCGGGTCATGAAGGGTCATGAAGGTTACGTCATGTCACGTAACTTGTAATTATGCAAAATAGCCTTTTATGGGAATTTATGGCGTACGGCATTTATACATTTTTTAAACTTTATATTTACAGCTCTATGTTTGTATAAACTTTTCAAACTTGGTATTAGCGGGAAGTTTATAACTTTCTCTATCGAGGAAAAATAAGGATTTGCGTTTGGGGTTTTTAATAAGAGAAAAAGAGTTTTTACTGCGTCATGTATCTCTTTAAGGAATCGTTCCTTTTATTTACATTTTTAGGTGCTTTGAATTTTCCAATGCAAATATAAATAAAAACAGTTAAAGATAAAAAAAATTTATTTATACATGGGGCAACGCAGTAGAGAGAAAAAAAGTGTTTTCGCAGGAAAATGTAAAACTTTTCCTGGGGGTCCTACATGTAGCAACAGCATGACAATAAAACAAACAAAATATAGTTCAATTTCAAAATTCAATTTGTTGAATTTGTACAAGTCGTATTTTATTATTATTATATTCTTTACACACCTTATTTTAGCTTTAAAACCAAGCCAATCACAATTAATGTTAATTAATATTAGCATAACAAAGGAATTTATATTTGGACAATTCAGGTCTAAGGATGCTGATTTGATGGTGGATAATCTTATCCTATTATTGATACAATACATTTTTAAAATGAAATGTCTAGAAATGGAACTTAATATAATGAGTTTAAAGAATCACATACTTTTTTAACTTAAATTTCATAAGATCTTGATAAATAAGCATAACAACTGCAAAAATAATATAGACTTACATACGTAAACAATTATCATTATACTAAAAAGAAAGGTTTGCAATCACCCCTCCTGTGTGTGTATGTGTATGTGTGTACAGTATTAATTAGTCTCTTGTAAAGAGGTGTCCGTTGTGAAGGGAATTGTAATCAATGTAATGTACATTTGTATGCGTGTTGCTTTGTGTGTAAATGTGTAGTTTATAAAAAGAAAAATTGCTACGTCGTTGTAGTGTATCAATCCGCAGTAATAAGATCACCTGTGTTATGCAAAAATAAATGTAATTTTCATCAATGGTCCAAGCATGCAGAATGTAAATATTTTTAAATAAGCTTCGGCTTCGACACCATTGTAAAGCTCATTAAGAATTAAGGCAGGAAACAAAATGTAACAAAATGTGAACTTGATACCAATTGTGTTGGTTTTACCCGAGTAGATCAATGGTAAAGTTGCCCTCAGACAACAGATTTGAAAACCAGTATCAAGCGCCTGTGCTGTACAAAGTACGTTAATGTATTCACGTCATATCATGTAATAGATAAACACCTCGACAAGACGTATGTTCTATCATGCGACGGAAAAGGGCGAGGTGATCCGAGTGCACATAGCAAGAACAAACCGAAAGTAGAATTGATACGGCCTTTCTCGGAAGTGTTTACATCAACTAACAAGGTCCATCACCAGCATACGGACAACATACATATCTCCTATACTCTAATAGTGTAATCACCAATATGCCAAACGGATCTCACAGCTCTGACAATGTCCTGGAACACAACTGTCGGCCGGAGTGGGACTTATGGACATGTGTGGCGGCCAACGTCTGTGGTTTGACAAGTACTACCCTGTGGTTCCTTGTCCTGTTGCCACAGGTATACAAGAACTTCCGTCGGAAGTCAGTGGTGGGACTGAGTATCCTGTGGGCGACTGCTAATTTTACGGCGTCTCTGGTTAATATTTTCTTCGTATATCTGTACGCCAGTCTGCCTGTATACTCCTCAATTAACGCAGTCTACATGCCGATACTTGAGTTCACCATTCTTGTTCAGTTTTGGCTATACAACTCGGAGTTCTCGGTAAAAGCCAAGTACTGTTACGCCGCTGGGTGTGCGGTCCTGTGGGGCACCATCATCACAGTACAAATAACCGCACGTAGGTTCTCAGAGATGCAATGGGTAGCGATTACACTGTGGTGTGTGGAGACATTCCCTCAGGTAAGCAGGTGACTAAACGACTGACCAAACATTTGTTAATTACATCGTAGACACTTGGGGTCAGACAAAGGAGAACATTAAAGCGTTTATTCCTCAGAAAGTGTTTAACTTCAACTATTTGAACAACCGTTTGCCATCAATTAAAACTTTTAGGAAAATAATTGTTGCTTAGAATAATGAAAATAATAATACATGAATACCATATTTGGTATAGCGCCCTATCTAGCTAGAATAAGCCACTCTAAAGAATACAAGTATATACAAACTGTATTTGTTTGATGATATATAATTAAATATCCAATTGATCGTGGATATTTGGTAATGGTGATATATTGTAAGCGTACATGTTTTAGCGGTGTTAAAATTTTAGCATTTTAGAACTTTAAACATTGCGCTAATTTATTATTGTACTAGTAATTGGAGTTTCTTTATGCAGTTTCCTGTTGCATATTGTGTGAGTGCGCCAATTCATCAAAGCGCTAATCTTTTAAAATTCCTTAATACACTAAAATTTGATACCGCTAAAATAAGCACTTTCACGGTGCGTCTCCTTGTATCGAATGATGATACATGTATGGCGATTAATTATTAATCAATGTGGGACAAGTTAAGGTGAATATTTACTCTATTTTGTTTTGCAGATTGTTCTTAATATTAAACTGCGCTCTACGGCTGGTCAGTCCACGCGTTCTGCTGTGATAGCGACGATAGGGAAGATGACAGACTTCCTGGCGACGTATGGTCTGGTGATCCCTATGCAGTACGTGGTGATGGCGTATTTCTCTAGCTCGGTGGCCTACATTAACGGTATCCAGATAGCGTGGTACTTTCGGAAAGACTCTTGGGTTCCAGGAGGGCCAACGGTGCCCGATCAGGATAACAAGTTCATTGAAGGGAACAACCAAACACCCGACAATGAATCTTATGGAAATGTCACCATGGAGTCTGAAGACGTCGAATACACTCCCCTTTGTTCTGGTCTCATCGTCAGGTGGCGACACCCGAATCTAACGCGAACGAGTATTGTAAGAGGAGTCGTGATTGGCTATCTTGTATCGGCATTGGCGCTGTTCTTGTTTGGCCTCGTTGTGGTGACCGGTTCCGGTTATAGTGCCATGGCGCCTCTATCGATAGCGTCTGTCCTTTCTCTTGCTTACATTTACTACCATACTAGCGCAGGGCAGAGTTTCCGACAAATGTGTTCCAACATGTGTGAGAAAAGGCCACGGCAGGCGATGCAATAATTAAAAATCAATAGATATTAATTAAAGATTTAAATCACTTTTGTATTTGATTTGGTTTAAAATTTGATGTAATATTTTCAGCAAATCTCCATTCATGCTTATTTCACTAGTTTTGACAATATTTACGTTACCAGGGTACATTACGTTCACAGGGGAAAATAGAACTGAATGTAAATGCCACAGCAATAAGAGACTCAATTCGTTCACTCATCTGTGTTGTTTTATTACCCCGAGCGGAAACATCACCGAGTACACGTACATTGTATTATAAGTGTATGGGGGAAAAAACTGAAATGTACAAAATGACTGCCTTAGTAAAAGTACAAGCTACAATTGACTTAGTTATTTTTCCGAAATATATTCAACATAACATCAACTTTGAATATATACATGGATAAATACCTTCATCGACTATCAAGTCGTGTCAGTGTCAATATAGTGATATGGTCCACGCCTGGACTCCGGAGGACGTCTTGACTATACCGGCTGTCTCTGCGCGATTCCGCGATTGTATAGATGGTTTTATTCCACACTCACTCTCTCAACGCACGACTTTCTCACCTGTCACACCTGGACACGTACTCAAGACATCACCAAATATGGACAAA
>JAUMHH010003684.1:0-11438 GCA_032359455.1 Chlamys rubida
CTGATATGTGTAACCTAGGATCACCCTCACATCACACGGTCTGATATGTGTAACCTAGGATCACCCTCACATCACACGGTCTGATATGTGTAACCTAGGATCACCCTCACATCACACGGTCTGATATGTGTAACCTAGGATCACCCTCACATCACACTGCGTGATATGTGTAACTTAGGATCACCCTCACATCATACGGTCTGACATGTGTAACCTAGGATCACCCTCACATCACACGGTCTGATATGTGTAACCTATATGATCACCCTCACAGCATACGGTCTGATATGTGTAACCTAGGATCGCCCTCTCACGACACGATCTGATATGTGTAACTTAGGATCACCCTCACAAAAGCCCACGATCTGTTATGTTTAATTTAGGACCACCCTTTCTTTAGCATCACATGGTCTGATGATGTGTAAACTATAATCATGCTCTCATAGATCTCTTTTCGAATTACAGTGTGTACTAAGATAACCGTCTGACAAACACAGTACGATCTGTTAATAACTAGGGAGAACCATTTCAAGTAATCCGACTTCACCTGTTTGGAGATAAGTTTATATTTCAAAGTAAAAAGACATCAAAAAATCACAGCTCAAATAATCGAAATCAAACAGGAACAACTGAAGTTTGTTCCAAAAAGACATAAAAAAGCCAAAGAGACACAAGTTATGAACCAAACCCTAACAAAAAACACAAATATGGAACCTTATGTACCACAAGGTAGGTGTTTCATGTTCCACATGCTACTCTTTTCAGATTCCAAATCCAGAAAAGTAGTACGGGTCACGAAATATCAAATATGTAACGATCTAATAGTATTGGTTGACCCAGGAATGACGTAGTTAAAAATACATTTAACTCACGTTAGTAGTAAAACCCTTACTATCGTTTTACTTGATCAAAATGACGCAAATACTAGAATACTAGAAACTCTTCAGAAAAGACTGAAGCAGTTATGAAACTTAGGCAGAGTGGGTGATATGTAATTCTGATTAAAGAAAGTTAATGATAAAGAGGTAAAATTGGCATGGACTTTGTTAATTTGCTGATCAGTTTTACCAACTTTTTAAATAATGTTAAGATTTCCGTCTATATTTCAAGTGCTGGAGAATAAAGGAAGTGCATATTCGATTACTATTCTGTGGGGAAACATCAATAATATATCTGATGTGATATTAAAGGATGTATGGAGTACTTTTTGTGACATACAGCCTTGTGGTTTAGAAATGGTGAACACTTAGTACCATTTTAACAAATAGATAGTCAGTTGAAATATTCATCCACCTAAAATCTCGATCAATCAATTTAGCATACTCGATAGATATGATAAAGATTATAAATTAAAGCATTGGAGCGCTCGTCATAGACCTAGCTATCCCTCTATGAGTTACTTTCCCCAATATTTGTAATCGTAGATAATTATGGTATTTGAAACTTGTGAAAATGTGTCTTAATCGACAAATTTTGGAATATTTCGTTATGCTATTATAGAAAGCGTCTTTGTTCATAACTTTTAAATAATGAAGTCATAAATGTGTACTCAATAGGTAATATTTCTTTACAATTCTGCCATTAGTCAGCAGGTATCTTAGCATTGTCAGGTATTCCGAATAAAGTTTACAAATAACAGTTACTCAACCCCCTATTATTAAACCGACGATTAATTTTTATATATTTATATTTCGTTTGATTTTCTGTTACAACTGTTCATAGATTCCTGTGTATTATTTAATTGCGACATTGCAAATGTAAAAAAAAAATGTAACATCATATCACGTGAAATCCTGTGGTTATGCATTAAAATTTGAGATTTTTGCCTAAAGAATTTTAAGTTTATCCTCGGTTATAAATACTTATGAAAAGCAAAAACATGCCCTCAACAAAAAAATACGTGACACTTTATTCTAGCAATGTCAAGGTTGTATACAGTGACCAATTCGTTTTCTATTTTGACGTTTATGATATATAACATAGAGCTGTGATATAAGGGACCCTTACCGTATTTCAGTGTTGTAATATCCATGAAGATATTTTCCAAATGCTTGTTAATTTGCATCAGGATTTATTGTGAAAAACTTTTTTTTTATGATTTTCAAAAAAAAAAACGTGTTACTTGTATTAATTAAGAAACCTATTACAGATATACACAGTTCATACGAGTTCATTACATGCTTGCACCGGTGATCGTAAAAAAAAATAAAGATACAGAATCGATATGTCAGTCATACAACTCACTTCCCCCTATACAAAAATGTACATTGTATACAACTTATTACAAATGGTACAGATAAGAGAAACTGAAATCAAAAGAAGATTTCCAAAAGGGTTGAGAAATAAATAGCACGTCAAGTAGTCATACATGTAGCCATTTACAACGTTCAGTGGCTTCTTTTCTTGTCTACAGAATATCCTAAATAATATTGTAAATTGTCAGGCGGATTTACTGTTGAAGATACTACTTTTTAAGTTTCAAGATATATTTCATTAGGCACGTAGATGAGATTTAAAAATAACATTTACTTATTCATGATTATACTCATACGTAGTCAACAAAAATAAGCACTTTAAAATAGCGAACTATTAGCAAATTAGTCAACTCATTCAAAATGCTTAATACTAAAATGTTATTTCTTCAAGGTAGAGGTGGTTGTTAATTATTGATGTAAGTGAGAATTGACGTGACCAGAAATTGACCGTAAAGGTTGACAATCAAGACGTCAACAAATTGTCATTGGACATAACGCGCTGAAATAGCCTTTCTCCGATTGTTAAATGACGTATACGCTTGTGACCCGTTACGCGGCGATACTGACATCATCAAATATTCATGAAATCATATTAATATGAATGAGAACAAAAGGTTTCTTTCAAATCGAAAACACACAACATTGATAAAATTTGGTGTCTTTCGTTTTTTTTTAAATTCATCATGGCATCTGTCTAACAAGTACATCGTTTCGGTAATTGTATCGAATTTGTCAATGAGTACATAGGTTTACATTTTACGTTTTTTTAAAACACGAAGTTGACATATGTGTATTACGTTCAAGCGTTATTTCCCAAGAATCATCACTTGTACATGTTTTCCTCGCCCTTCGACGGTATAATCAATTTTCGACCAATATCAACTTCACATTTAAATATTACATATGTTATGTTCTTACAAACGTTTGTTGTAATGATCAATTCGCCCTCATCCCGGAGGGCAAAACGGGCGAAATTTAAACTGCTGCGAAACTTTCCAGGTATACACTAGATGTTTTGTGCCAATCTGATGTCTTTTATAACAGGGTTCGAAACTGTTTAAATTTGAAATGTGCTCCCCTGTCTTTACCGCAACAGTGTAATTATATGGAGAGTTATTAATGAGAAAGAAACGCATAAAAATATCTAATATGTTGAAATGGATTTAAGTTCAATTGACTTTGATTGTTTATTAATTAATAAGGTACATTTTGTATATTTAACAATCTCTGCAGAAGACTTCGTTACTGTCATCGTTTCTTAATCATGAATATCTTATTCAAAGTTATTCGATGAATTTCCTGAAGAAATACGCGGACAAAACTGTCCAAATGCTATAATTATAATAATCATAATAATTAATAATAATTACTCGAGGTTCTTATATACCGCTTTATCACAACCTAGTTCGTAGGTCGTCTCAAAGAGGTTCACAAATTATTATCGGTGGTTATAGGGCGTTTGCAATCAGCCAATAACTTTCTCAACTCCCTGGGGAGCATACAGCCGGTGCTGCCATTTCGGCGCTCACAGCTACCATTCAACAATTCTAGCACTGCCCAACCACGTACAGCTGAGAAGACTGGAGCAAGCGGAGTAAAGTATCTTGCTCAAAGATACAACACCGTGACTCGAACCCGCAACCCTTCGGTCACGAGCCCGGTGTCCTACCACGAAACTGCCGCGCCTCCTTGCTATCAGTTACACAGATACCGTATCTAGTGGACGGGCTAGAATTTCAAAAGAGCCTTTCTAAATGACAAACTAGAGTCACACAACATCGTAAACCGGGAGCGGAGGAAAGATCCAGAGGACAGAAAAGTATAGCAAACAGCAGCCTGGTATGTAACATTGAATCATTCTGAAATTTCGGTCATAGAGATGAATTTGAATCATAAAAGAGGTATATCTCATGGGAATGTTCGAAGTTGATAAGAGTCTTTCAAAGGCGTCTCTCATTTTACCGGATGCTTTCACATTTTACTGTGGTCAGTTGGCCATGAAGGCTAGTGTCATCTGATTGAGTCACGGAATGAATGTACTGATTCCAAGATGAAGCTTTGGCGCGTTCGTTTGTGCCGCGATAAATTTTATTTTCAAAAACAACTCTTTAGAGACCAATCGTTTTGCAGATTGTCTTTGAAACCTTAAATCAATGTGCAGACTTCGGTATATTTGTCGCCAACCGTCGTAAAACAGAGGGTTTATAAAACGTTTTTCTTTGTAAGAAAAATACAAACACAAGTGTTAAAAGTTGCAGGATTGGTCTACCGAAATAGCAGATAAGGTGAAGCGTCTTGTTGAATGTGACAATTGAAAAGCGTGAGATAGATAGTGGTCCCCTGTCGTCACTGCCTACAATCGATACAAACATCCTCAGGCACCATAGTTTCTCCGGTTCGCTATGATAGTGTTACCGAACAACAAAACAGAGAAAGCAGACGACCGTCGACAATAAATGCATCCGTTTTCCCGCCAATCTTCTCATCATTGCGAAAACGTCAGGCAGCCAAAGATCTTAACTTTTTTCTAGGGAAAAGAACCCTGCATTAGTTTAAGTTCTATACCAGAACACCTCATTTGCACCATTATAAACTGTAATAAACCCTTCAGAGTCGATGTTCCTCTTTTCGACGTATTGACATATTAGATAGCCTTGCCCAACTAAACACGTCATTTTATTATGTCAAATAGCAGACAGACAGTTTGACAACAACATTGCCTTCATTCTATTTTAACATTATGTGACTCCAGAAATTTCGACATGAGAAAGCAACACGGTCCTTTCTACAGCAGACAAGTACGTCTCGGTATCGTCGGTACAATGTAAGTTCTATTAAATGAGTTATTCATAATCCACGGGAAACGAGTACTGTTGAATCCGAAGCAAATAGTGCAGCGAAACGTTTGGTTGTCGGGGGATCGGAAAGGAATAACATCATACAAATGCACTGTGTGCTGGAAATGTTATCAATTACTGTTCTTATAAAAAAAATCAGTAAGAAGCTTTACTATAGCCAATGAAATGTATAAGGTTTAAACAAATTTCCTCAAAAGCAGAAACAAAGCCCAAGATTGCGCTGCAAATTACATCAAGTAAAAATGAGGATTTAACCAAGTATTGCAAAAAAATATAATCATGGAATGTCCCCTATAGCAGGGCTGCAATGTATAACACGCTAACCAAGAACGCTTCCTGATCAAACTGACCGGCATGCCTCCATAGCACCACCAGGCACGGAAAACGTGCGCGTTTGTTCCACGTAAAGTACACGACCTCGGTCAGTACATGGTGTGTAGAGGCAAGGTGGTGTCAATGTTTTATATTTATGCTAGCATCACACGCATTTTCCTTTTTTCAATCTAAGCGCGTTCGTACAGGAATCGTAGTATACCTGTCAAAATTGTGTCATAATATACACCGACATGATTGTATATAAACAACACTGTTATATAAGGTGTTAAATAGCGCTTAATGCTGGCATGGTTATGATTCTCCGTTTGTTAACCAAGAATAACATGATTTTGAATATAAAAACTGATGCCTGTTGTTACCTATTCCTATAAAAATGTCATTTTAAATATTTTAATAAAAAATGAGTTGAACCTTTAAAAACATCATTAATCATCTGAATAATACTGAGTTAATACTGAGTTAATTTTATTACATTTTAAGTATACGCTATGTTCATGACTCTTCCCCGTTTAATGATTTTCTTAGTTTAGAAGCGTTTGCATTACTATTTCCTCTCTTTTAAAAACACTTCAAAGATGTTTCATCTTTACATGTTTTCTAACGATAGCAACTACATCGACAAGCTTTGCCATGAAAACAACTAAACTTACAATTCTAGCAATATGATACTGCAAATACATGTATATCAAAGAAACGCATACATTTGTGTCTCATATATCAATTTCATACACAGGTATGGAGAGTTGATGTGTAATATTTATATACGCTCATAGTTCAGTTTGTCAATTATTAGGTAGGATATAAATGTTACTTGCTATTATGGAAAACTACAAAACACCCAATTTAGTAATATACCCATTTCCCTGGGAGATGTTGCCGCCGCCATTGGTCCCATCATCGCTTCGTTTGAATATATATTATATGATTTATTGACCACCAAATGACCGCTTGGGGAATGGCGGACTAAATCGGTTAGAGTGAAGGTTTACAGACAATTTACCAGAGATGGTGCCACATCAGGGATACGTCAATGAGCAGGACTAACCAAGTATAAACGATATCATTACACGACCCGTTAACACAGATCACAACCATCGGCTAGAAACCAAAAGAAAGAATGTGGCCGAATGTTACTTATGGTTGTGTTGGCAATTAGCAACGAACGATGAACAACGAACATAGGACAAGCCAGTCAATGGACGATGTAGGATTTGTTAGTCCTAAAACATCGAAATTGAAAAAGGTTCTTCTGTATTAAGACGTCAGTAATATAAAATGTATTTATTCCTGGTATAAGTAGCTCTGACACTCAGCATAGCTACTAAAGGAATCAATTTTAATCTGAAATTTCATTTTCACTAGTTCATAACGGATGTTGATACAACCACGTTATGATTAAAATTATGGAAAGAACATATATCCTTCCCTTGTTCCTATTCATCAACATTGAAATGCCATTATGAAGTAAGAGAAACATGACATTTGTATTATTTCGCCCAAAATTCCCAAAACAGGCTCGTCACAAAAGCCTGTCAACAAATTATTAAGGGAGGCTACTCTCTCATCGATTGCGCACGTCGAAGGTCCATTTCGTTCGTAAAATGTTTACACAAAATACGAATCGATGTATTCAGACGGAAAGAAATTTAATTTAACACTTGAGTTGCTGTCAGGTTTTTACATTTTTGGTCTCCAAGTGGATTGAATTGGGCAATATAATCTTGTATACTCATTGAGGGCTGCTGGTTTCTGCATGAGTTCGTGTGTTAGTCTAATGAATGCGGAATGTTCTCTTCGGTTGGCGTCAATCGGATAACTGACATGGCGTCCACAGGCGGCACGTGGAGACAGACCTCGGATCGTTACATGGCTAGTGGAGTACGTAGTCTGAATATGTCGTCATCAGATATTGTATTGATGTCATTGAACCAGTCAGCCAAACGTTTATGTAGATCAAATAAAAAGAATCGTTACTGAATAGAAAACATATTGATAGTTGTCTTCTACATTGAGTAATTTTAAAAACGTTTACAACAATTTACAAAAGTAATGCTTTGCCCGGTTGTATTCTTGATTACAGCGTACAAACCTTCGGTAACATTAACACTCAATTATGTTGTTTTACATCTATATGATCCCATACAAAGTAACTTTTTTATTCTGGTGGTTTAACGTATATACAGACTTCTGATGTTGCAAGCGTTTCGTCTCGAATACTTGCAATGTTTATACGCAATTCAATATTTTGGTTTGTAATATTCTTCGATTTAAAATAAATCAACGTTAAATGGACAACATAACCGTATACCTTTTGTAGTGATGAGGATAACTTGGCCCGCATTCGTGAAAACATTATCATGCTCAAACTAAGATCATATTTCCAAGCCCACTTCCTTGTTCAAGTACAAATTTTTGATATTTTTTATTTATTTATCTTTTCTTCGTATTCTATTATTTCGAAGACCTTTGAAGAGAGTTGAGGCCGAATACAGCTTTAAGTGGCCACACTTTTCTTTCTGAATGTGATATATAATATAAGCGAGTTACGGGAAACATTTTGGGTTTGAATTATCCTTGAGTATTATATTGGTACTTTTGAACTAATTTATGAACATGTAAACCTTTCTGTCGTAGTCCAGTTATCTAAGATTTCCATAAAGGATCGAACGGGGGAAAGCAACTTTCTGCATAGTACCTAAACTTTTGAGATTGTATTGGTTACAATTTGATATAGAAAGTAAAGACAATCTTGTACATTTCCATCGATAACTAGACGTATTTGATTAATACTACATATTTATATCCATTCATTTTACGTAAGAACCCTTAAGTAAATGTTTACCATATTCTGCAACAGTCATTTCCCTTTACTTAAAACAATTTCCTTGATTGTAAAGAAAACAAATATTCCAACGTCAACAATTTACCAACAGTCGATGAAATTATTATTTGTTATTCTTTCAGTTATAAATTCATAAGTCTGATTTATATGAGATGCAACACGGTATTTGACAGTTTGTACAGATATAACAATGATATTTCTTCCGCAAATTTCTCTTTTGCAAGTAAAGTCCGGATGGCGATTAGTAATGACGTTAATGATCTCGACTGACCCCAACAGGTCATGAAATTGATTAGGAATGACTTCACAGACAAAAGTGTGACCCCCTGAAGTCCCTCCTCACTATAAATGTTTTCGACGTCACCATTCCACGGCACAGTGACTCAGATTTTGAAAAAAAGTCTTTAAGTATCTTCAAATTGTTGCCTCTGCAATTGCAATGGGGGATAGCCCTACTATATTGTGACATTTGCATCGCGTCGCCAGTAGAAGTAAATTTGCGGCGGTATAATCACGATATACTACCGAAAATGTCGAATCTCAAGGGTTACATATGTACCCCCTAATTATTTACTTTCTATTTCTAATTTTAATCAATCATATGCTTATACAAATACTGCCAGTCACTTTGAATAGAAGTAGACTACTTAGAAGATATTTCCTGCAAAATTATACAATATTCATAATAGAAACTTAGCGGTGTGCACACAGACAATCTGTAGCATTTCTCTGCTATTGGAATTGCATCATAAGAAGTCAGGTTTTGTTGAAGACAGTGACATTGAGCTAGCACTTCATGCTTTACACTGTTCACCTTTGATAATGTCGCTGTCTAGTTATTCGTAATCTTATTCATCTTGTACTTTTTCAAGGGTCGCAATGTTAATCTTTCCTTTGTTCATACTTTGCGCTAGTTTTATCGATTTTGTGCTCGAATAAGAGTTTGTTGGCACGTCGATATTGTTAAAGGTGCACTACATCATCCGCAATATTTTTATTTTTATTTGTGTAACAATTCGAGGAGTACATATAGATATTTGATTTTTTTAAATCATATATAATTACACCTTATCCACTCCGTATACCTGCACCAGGTATCCTTCTATCATTTTCCTTGTGCGACGTTGTAGTAAGGTAACTTGTGTGAAGGTGAAACCTGTTATTGTGTTTTCTAATTTGCCGTTACCTTGCAGTTGGAACCTATTACGGTTTACCAGAACTAGTAGTTTAAAAATAAATTATCTGTTGTTTCTACCTATGTTTCAAACCACTTCAGATGCGGACCTTTTTCGGCCTTTAGCATTACTGATGAAGAGGCCATATGATGCAATAAATTGTGCAATTTGTTCAGACTTCCGATAATCATTTTCATTATAGCTACCTTTCAAATTATTGTAAATGCTTTGATATGTCATGAGTTTAAACTAGATTATAAGATTTATTAAAGGCAAATATTGAAAAACATGTACTGTTTCTTCAGTATCCCTATCGTCAACAAATACTGACGTCTGATGATGCCATTCATTCAGAAAATAAGGCTGGAAGTGCAAATCGCTCCGAACCTACCCTTAACAAGGTCATGGCCATCAGACTATGATGAATCTGTTGGTGAAAGTTAAGGTAAGGTAGGGGGAGCTATGATCGAAGTATTTAAAATGACGAGCATTTCTGCGATAGCATGGCAGCGTATTGTCTTAAACACTGGAACGACAAGGTCCAAAGACAGGGGACAAGGTCCAAAGACAGGGGACAAGGTCCAAAGACAGGGGACAAGAGGACATTCGAAAAAGCCGCATTGTAAACTGGATAGCAGGAAAACCTGTTTTGGTCTGCGCGTAGTCAAAATATGGAACAATCTCCAAGAACAAATAATCTCGGCACCAACAGTAAATTCTTTCAAAAACAAATTAGATATGCATGGGAAGAACAAGAATTTATATATGATTATAAGTCCGAAATTCTATAGAAATTGGGACTGTTGTCACAATTGATTTGTTCAGTGTATTGTTACTATTGTGTACTTGAGTCCGGTGTAGCGGATCTTAAATGATCCTGTACCGGTAATAAACTTAACAAAACTAAACCTAACTATTACACGGCAGAGATTATCTAATGCTGGGTTCCAGTAAAGACTGGTTTGCCGATTTTTCAGTGGAAACCCCCAATTTGCAAAAGTCAATAAATATGATATAATGAATTTAAACTGACCATATCATCTGTGCAATATTATTTTTTTTAAACTGCCCTGCGATGATGATGCATGTTGGTTGTTTCCATCGTAATCGTCTTTGTTTTCTTTTTCATTATTTAAATGTGTCGCAAATTGATGTCTGGTACCTGTATAACTCAAATCAAATATGTTACGTTACACCTGACTGACTACCGTTCGTACGTTGAATAGATAGGACAAACACGATTTCTTATTTAAAGGAGAATTTTCCGAACGACTTGTGATATAAAAAAAGCCTGCCCTATTACTTAAACAGGACCATACCATGGACGGATCAATCATCTAGGCACGTCGTGAGACTAGTGAACCAAAGCTACCGTAAATTGACCAAGTGCTGTTGTTTTTTTTATTTTCAATTTTGATTTTGTAAACTTATTTATTTATTTTTATTTTTTTTATTGTGAAATGATGAATGGACTTTTATTTCCATAGTTTCCTCATAAGCAATTAGCTGCAAATATTGCACAATTCGTAAGCGTTATTTTTAAAATTATAATAACTTATGTCCTTCTGTGTTGCCTATACCAAGTCCCTCTGTGTTGGCTGTACTAAGTCCCGCTGTGTTGACTGTACAAAGTCCCTCCGTGTTGGCTGTACTACGTCCCTCTGTGTTGACTGTACTAAATGCCTCCGTGTTGGCTGTACTACGTCCCTCTGTGTTAGCTGTACTAAGTCCCGCCGTGTTGGCTGTACTTCGTCCCTCTGTGTTGGCTGTACTACGTCCCTCTGTGTTGGCTGTACTAAGTCCCTCTGTGTTGGCTGTACTAAGTCCCTCCGTGTTGGCTGTACAAAGTCCCTCCGTGTTGGGTGTACTACGTCCCTCTGTGTTGGCTGTACTACGTCCCTCTGTGTTGGCTGTACTAAGTCCCTCCGTGTTGGCTGTACAAAGTCCCTCCGTGTTGGGTGTACTACGTCCC
>JAUMHH010003695.1:0-11438 GCA_032359455.1 Chlamys rubida
GACTAAAATATCGTTATTACAAATATATAAGTAATGAAACTCGTCCCCAATACCAGTATTACAGAGTGGGCATATTCTAATGATACCAATGATACAAACGCACGCTAGACCATGGGCGATACTACTTTGTATTACGTGATCAGACTGCAGCAGAGTTACCGTAGTGATGTCATTACGTATACACATTGCACGTGTACGTGCAGTGGATATCGCACTCGCCTCTCACCATGACAAGAAGGGTTCGATTCCCCGATCGGACGTGAAATGTACGGGGAGTCACCTGCCCGACCACGTGGGGTTTTATCCGGGTACTCCGGCTTCTTCCCACATTAAGACCCCCTGCGCACTACACCATCTGGGCATACAATAGTGATTTACATGTATGTAAGTTGATATAACTTCTAATCATGTTTGATATTGAGGGATGATTGAAGGAATAATGTGAGATTATGACACATACATGTATCCAACTACGACAAATAGAGGGAAATACATGTCATGGTCATAATTATGTTATTTACTTTTGTCGTGGCAATGTCCGTCTACATCACTAGTATTTTACAAACAAGAGCAGAGATATGTATAAGGCTTTAATGAAGTTTCCCAGGCTTTGCTTGGCGTATGAATATCTGCTTTTCTTTAATGTTAACAAATGTGAATGCGCACGCCAAATATAGGCCATACTAAAACAGTGTTTAAAACTTTAGTATCTATTATACAATAATAACAACTAACTGAATGTGATTGGATTTTGAACTTTATATTAATTATATTCGAAATTTTGAAGAAATAAAAAAAAGATTTTATAAGATAATCACTGTGCTATCCCCATAGGTTGACCATTGCTTCATAAGCTTTTCAATTTACCACTGAAGTCTGAGGTCATTCTCAAAGCATTATGACGTCATATCACACGACTTAAACATCTGTTAAAACCAATATGGCAAGTTATGACAGAACAAAATATTATTAATGACCTCTTCGAGTATTCTGCGCATGCATAAGACTTGCGTAGATAATCGATTTTGTCCCGATCTGATGTTAATGATGTCAGGCCTAGAGGCCAACACCGTTAATACGGACGGTCGGCCGGCTAGGACTGGTGAAGGGCCCTTCCATAATTGTATATACCTAGCCTCTTTAATGTTGTAATCACCTTCCACGTGCCATGGCTATCGTCTGCTGTCATTTTCCAATATTGCAAGTCATGTCGAATTATGGTATGGACAGCGATACAGTGTGACACTACGGATAGGAAATATTAATAAAGCGTTTTCTGTAGGTCAGACAATTACACCAAACCATAATTATAATCTCATCAGAGTTTTGATGGAAAGCGCAAGAGATGAAACGACGGCGATGAATCGATAGTCAGGCTCCCCCAAATGCTTTGCATCTTGGTGCAGTGGACCTTCAAAAACAGGCGCAAGAACAGAATCAGTTTAATTTTGGTTTTAATTTGGTAATGATCGTGTTGAATATGAAGACCTACCAAATATTACAGACATGAGCTAGTTTTATTTTGTCAAATTAAACGGATATTATCTACAGGTGTTAAAGAAACTTTTAAAAACATCTTTATGGAATCATCTTTATATATACATACTGTACTGAATTGTTTTTCGAATGCTCTACTTTTTGCGGCATATATCTTTTGGGGAAACTTGGATGCAGACGTTACAAGAACGTTCGGAAATGCTTCTCAGACTGTTTATACCGTATTAGAGGCCATTTTGAATAAGGTAAAGACAGTATATATATCACATTGATCCTAAATATGGTAATTGGAAGCTATTTTACATCCAATTTTTCTTCATTTGCGGAGGAATCAATTCCGTATCAATATGTCGTGTTTTAATGTGACCCTCTTTATCAATCATCACTCTGGCTGTTTCGTATGTCGCGTTCCAAAACAGTTTGAACATTTCAAACAAAAGGTGTTTGTTTATGAAACAGGAATGGAGCTAGTAGATTTTAAATCTTGCTATAGACCTTCACATGTGCAGATTCGCCAGTACGAATTTACTCCGAAATGTTTGGGGGTTTTTTCTTACAAAATTGACCAACAGTTCACTCTTTTGGGCTTTTGGAACTCTACGCTGTGCCTTGCTATCAAATTATTCAAAGGTATGACACGTACAAAGTCAACGATCTCACTTTTTGTCGTCGTTTTTATTAACAATTTCCTTGATTATCAAATGAACGGTGAACTATAAATTTGCTCTTACATGGAAGCATAAAGTTTAGTCATCCTTCGGTTGTTGTTTTGTTTTAGTTTACGAAAATGTAAAACAATTGATAATGTCACATAAACTCCTGCCTTCGGCGCCCGTTATTGTATGCATTGCCAAGCTGTTACATGTAAATTTATAAAAAAAAAAAAAAAAAAAAATGTGACCATTTGATCATTTGTTTTTATCAATTCCACACAAATCATATATATATATGAGGAATCGTCTGAGGATGGTTTACATTTACATCAATACTCCCTTAATTAAGCATACGTTCAAGACGTATTCAAGTTTCATCAATATTCTGTGCATCTCTGTTCTGCAAGAAGGCTTTGAATTAAGATAGATGTATCGCACCAAAATTTCACACATAAAATTCTGTTTTTTTGCTTTTTGTTGTAAATAACCATTTTATCATTTATTTAAAATTTGGTTCACAAATATAACTTGCATAACATACGCATAGAAAAATAAATCTACAATAAATTGACTGGAATTAATTGAAAAGGGGATTGGGGGATAGTTTGATTAAAAAGCAGAAATTGATCGAGAAAAAGAAAGACAGGGATAAGAGAGACAGAAGAGCAAGAAGAGAGGAAGAGAGATTCCCGACGAAAGCAATAATTATTCATGAAAGGGTGATTATTGTAAATATATCAGTAGGTGAAAACAAAGTCATGCAAAATGATGTTAATCATATTTATTTAATTAAGGACATGCCTACTTCCTAATACCACAGAGATGCGACAGCATTATATTACCAAATTATAAAAGGTACAATTAAATTTAAATTAAATAAACTGCAGATTACCGATATTTCTAGGGCACTTATTTTTTCGCGAGCTGAACTTCCTGATCTTATTCACGATTAATTAAATAAATTTCTGTTTCATTCCCTCCACCTATGTGTCTTACATTATACCTAAATTGTTAATCTGGAGAGACATCAAAATTTGCGGTAGGTGCTTAACGTGAAATGACGCGAAAATAAATTCCACGCCAGGTACAATTTTTCTAAGGCTCCTGTGTAATATGAACACGTATTTACAGATTTTACAAAGGACAGTCACAGCAGAAAGGATATAAACAATTTCCGATTTTATAAATAACACAAAAATTTATTAAAATTTCTTTGAAACACATGTCCAATTGTAATACAAAGCTCTCATTGGCGGATTTCTTTAGCTGTCAAAGAGATCCTTATATAGTATAAAGTATTTGGGGTTTTTTTACTGAAAAAAGCATTGGACGTAGTTAGATATTCGTTTTGTATATATATTGCTCTAATAGTAGGGAGATATGAAAGTGTGTCCGAGAAATATGAATCACAGGGGCAAACAAACCTTCATATCTCCCTAATGTCAGGTCAGTAACTTGCTTGAAACAACTATAACATAGAGAAAATATATTAGTCATCAGAATTCTTTTTATTTCTGTTTTAAGAAAAAAAGGCATTTTTCAAAAGAGTGAAATTTCGCACATCCCAATTGTGAGGCAAGAGCTACCGGGAGATATGAAGTTTTGTCTCCCTCAAACAAATCAGAGACACTGTTTCATCTGACGAGCAAAAGTGACTACGTCGCTTGTTTTTTTGTTTGTTTTTTCCCTTAAAAATACACTCTATTGTTTTCAATTGGACTTTTTTTTAATTAAACTTCGTATAAACGAAATTTAATATAACCAACTTATTACACGAAGCATGTTAAATCGGTCGGAAGTGAACTGTTATGATTCCGTTATGAGACTGAGTCATCGCAAAAGTTTCACAAGCTGTCACATTCACTTGCATAAATGTGCAAATGAAATTGACTAGAAATAAAAATTATGAAAATACATTTCTTCCTGTGATGAGTGCGTTACGACTGAGTTAAAGGTGTATATATATATGGGCCTCCTCGTTTATGTGGAACAACCGGTACGTCCGTATTTAAATGCAACATTTTCGGGTAAAAATCCTGGCGGATCGGCAAACGTTTATGCAAGCTTTTAAGCCTTGCAAGGCTTTGTCAAGGCTCGCCTGAAAGCAGCATCAGATTACTAGGTCCGACCTTTTTTCATAAACGAACAACTCTGGTCCAATCGTACAATATATACTCTGCTTTGGAAAACTCTACCTAACCTACCTTCCGTAACCAGTCTTTCTCACTTAGTTCGATATATAGAGTTTTAGTAAAGCGAGTTTAGAATTGAAAAAAAGCGGTTTGATATTTGGACATTAATTGGGATAGATTGAAGGCGAACTAACGCCAATACAGGACATAGTCGGGCCTAAAATCGATACAAAAGGCTTTAGGAACAAGACAAACGCCATCAGAAATATACGTTGACAAGCTTACAAAACGCACACAAAATAACTACCGTCATTATCATAATCATCTATACACAGTCGTTATTAAATTAAACAACAGAAATATGTCAGGAAACATTGAGACAAAATCTGTAAATGAAACAAAAATCCGTCAATATAGTGAACACAGGACAATGAACTAAGTAAAGTTTTATCAGTCTCTCTCCCTCCAGCCACTAATTACTGTTAGTTTCTGTAAGAATAACTTAACCACCTCACTCGTTATTCTCAAGACTTACAATTTAATTAAATTTTTTAAAAATCTCCATTTCTGTTTTTACTTCAAATGGAATGGAATTATAAGAATTCCAATTTCACACCCGTGTTTATTATTTAAATCAAACACAAAGAAACGTTTGTTCTGTCAGGAACGTTTGGAACCTACGGCCGCATCTGTATGCATGCCATGTAACAGTGCACAACAACCGGGAGTTTAACATGCAAATAAGAACATTTTTGCCTACATTTTTTATTCGAAACATGTGACGGTAATCTCATGTTTAAAAGTACAACATGAAAACACAGAGATACAGGAAGGGGGTTGGGGGAGGGGGGAGTGGGGGGGGGGGGGAGTGGGAGTTATTAAATCAGCGAGAAGGGAGGTAATCTCTCGAAACAAACCAATTGAACACACACTCCTTCTTGCTGCAAAATTCACATCTTTAGTATTTAAATAAAATGTCATGCATTATTGGAATGCACCATTCTCATTGTAATAAAAACGAAAACAACATTTTATTTTAAAACCTTAACGAGTCATTTTTACTTTTCCAGTTTTATACAATGATCAGTGTTTTTTGTTGGGGTGAGAGGCAGACCTATTTGCACTGACCAGTCTATGTCTGTCGCACTTGAAACTCGACCTGTTACCTCCTCTAATAAATTATCGGCGGTGGGAGTTGAACGTCCCTTGCGTTGCGGACTCCGTAGGTTCCTTTCCCGTCGCGAAGTGTCATGGCGCCTGACGTACGACTCGGAATATGAGAACCGGCCGCCGTGAATGTCTATGTAGCATCCGTGTTTTGTTGGAAACCCGACTTATTTATGTAATGTAATAACCAGAATTGACCGAGTGTCTTGAGGTGAGGTCTAATGTCAACAAATTAGGTACTCAAAAATCAAAACCTTCGGCGAGAACAAAGAGATATACGCCACAGTTTTGGACGTATTCAAACTGGGCTTCATCTTATAATGTTATCAGTCTATGCTTTCGTCTGAACCTTTACAAATTTCATGTATTCATGTGTTCGACCTTTGGAAGTGGCACTGGACGGTAGGTGAAAATCGTTTAGAAATCTATATATGCCGTTTCGAAACGGATCGTGGATTCGTCGACTAATCATGACCTATAAATCGCTTAATAAGTTATCCTCAGCAAATCCTGTTAAATTTTTGTTTGTTTTTCATTTCATTAAATCAATTTATTAATATCAAGGAGACAATCTTGATTTTTTTTAACTTGGAAGTTGCATTCGAGTAATGTTAATTGAATGTAAAATCCAGAGTATTCCGAATTATACCTTTAAACTATGCGGGTGGACAGTCTAACAGAAAAAGCGTCATTATGAATCGAGATTATTGAAACATACAGTCCTTCCTTTCACTATAGCGTTCATGATATTCCAGAAAAACTGGTGAAGTAAAATTTCTTTAACAATGCTTTCCGGGCAGCGAAAAGGAAAGCCAAGGAACGTTCGTGGAACCTGTTGCATGGTCCTACGTTTCACCATTATATATGGCTTTTTTCATCGAGTCTTAAATCTAGACGTTATACACATCCTGAGTACGACCGGGTCACCGAAATAATAAAAAACATAGATGAATTATCTCGTCACGAGAGAAAAATTCGCAATTCGTCTATAAATATACCCAAAGGTGTTTGTCAGTTTTTCTTCTATCAAAGGAAGCGTTGCCTGTTCACGCTCGTCAGTTCAGCGTTTTGTGTGTAGTTGTAGAATAGTGTATCACCTCCCCGAAGCCAATGGCGGCCTGTTATTTATCTGAAGTTAATATCCGGTATTTATTGACGGAAAGTTTATGCTAACTTAGACGGATAACGTAGAGAAATGGCGACAGGGCAGCCCCGCGGGGAACCGCCGCAGTTAAAATGGAGAGAAAATTACTACATCTATTAATTTTCTAAATTAATTCAATTTAGGATCTGTAAACTGAAATGAAATCGAGATATTTAATTCTGATAATCATTGGGATGCGGGGACGGTAAATCAACCAGTCTTGTCAGGCAATTCAACAACTTGTAATTGCAGGCTGTAAAATACAGCTATACTGTCAGAGTTTTCATGAATAGACAGAATTAAAGTGTTAGCTCATTCCTGTTAATAAGACTATTTCATGATCAACCATATTTAAGCTATTTGTATGGGAACACAAGGAATGAATCAAGAGCCAAACCGACGCTTCTTTTATCGCTTTAATGATTTCCTGCTTAGCGAGTTTTGACGTGAATAGATATTTCCCTGGTTTTTCAAAAACAGATGCCAAATGATCCTTTAAGTATTAATATGGAAGTATTTTATCAATTTCTTTGGAAACACACATCCCCGTCTTGTTTTATCGACTACAATCCTTGTTTTTTTACCAACGAACAGCGGGATCGTGAAAGCCGCCTTTGATCACAGCTACGATTACCGAGTGAGATTAGCTGACGTACCTACCCGTCACTGTTGGGGACAGCCCACTAGCGTCATTTTGAACATTTAACACGGAAATAAGCCGATTAAAATTTCAGATTTTATTGGATACGCTCAGACACATTAAAATGTATACCATGTGGGGTAATATACAGCAATACGCAATACAAGATGGCCATGTTGTATATCAGAGCGATAGCAACATGTAATATTTTTTTCTATATTTTTTGTTTTTGTTTGTTTATTTATTCAATACTTTTGAATGTGACACAGAAATATCAAATATTTCAACACCTTAAAACGGATTTTATAATTGAAGTATCTGATATAGATCTCCATCTTTACACCGATAAAAAGATAATGAAACTCGACTCTGGTGTTTTCAAAGAACATTCGACAGGTTCGCATATGTCTTGTAATATTTTACCACTACCTGGTGTGTATTGCCAATTTCATATTTGAATCTTGTTTTGAGCTGGAAATTTGAATGAATATTCTACATAGAGAAATAAGTTTTTTTAAAAGCATTGTTTTTTATGAAAATTCATCAATCGTTTGATTTATCAATCAATATATGTAAACTTTAAAAGTACAAAACTTTTGAAATACGTATATAAAAATCAACATTTATTCGTATTAATAAAAGACTTATTATTGTTACTACAATGTAATTAAATCTCATGTTCGATTTGCCCAGTGAAACAGAGACACCATCTACATGTCATTGACATTACCAACGTTACGACATACAGAGTATAAGCAGACATTGTACATACAAAATAAAACAATGCATTGAGCCACAGGTACTAGCCTCGTCCGTCAATACAACTATAATATATTCTTATAATATAGGTGTATTGACAGACGGGGCTAGTACCTGTGATTGAGCGTGCAACAAAGCACAGTCACAAATACAATATAAGATGCAATCAATATCATAGCGATTACATATTGTTAAAACATTGTTTCAAACGAAGCTTCTTAAAAACTACTAAGCGTAAGACCTCCTCTTTGATTAGCATTCGACAGACCATCCGCGACAATAGCAGTTGCCGTTTTCAAAGACTTCCACTATTGCACAAGAAGTCGATATGGAAATGTCAGTGTGTGTGTGTGATTTCATTCCGTTTAATCCATATGACACGACTTTGTCGTATTTTTTACAAGATTGGAAGAGAACAGAAGAAGTAGGCAAAGGAAGTATAATAGCCTATTATGGATGTATCACATCATGTGACAAACGACGGTGATATATGGCCAGGAAGAAATAGGATTGAAAATTGGATTGTGTTCGATAATCTATTGCATATTGCTATTTGCCTATCAAAAACCAGCGGAGAGTTTATCCATCCCTACCTATGTAGTCTACAGTTCGACCCTGTTTGTTCCCGGAGAAAAACATCTTGGCTGATATGGTTTCAGAACCAGTCAGATATAAAAACAAACATGTTCTGAAGTTATTTAAAACAGAAATAGATACAAGCCTCGTTCGCAGACCAAGATAACAGGAAACCGAGACAATGCCGCCTAACGAGGTTGGACAATTTCTTCTTTAAGCTTTGATTTAGACCCCGATATTTGAATCCGCGCGGAGAGTTCCCTATCTGCTTTTACGCGAATGGTAGCTAATTGCTAGCTTAGAATCGGGAGATCTTAAAAAGAATGGTTAAAATAATGATAGTGAAAATATCAAGGAGCTATTGTTCGAAACTACCACGGTTTCCGGGCTAACATGACGTCTAATTATCAAAACGTAGCCGGCACAATATTCCGGTTCGGAAATGCAACATTACATTCATGGTTCTGAATTAGAAGTAATGACCCTAAGTTGACCCCCGGTATAACCTCAACAAGGCTACTCCGGCTAATATTTTTAATTGGATAATGTAAGGTCCTATTATTGGACTTCACACATGGACATAAACCTGTGCCATTCCGATGTATGGAGTCACTTAGACGGTGAGTTGGAGAGGTCACAGGAGTGAATCCCAACGGCCATGAGTGGACTTACTGCACTGATTCCCGCCATGCGGAAACACGGGGTCGCCGTTCTATAACACAATGTGAACGGATGTTGAACGGATGAAGTCACGGAACGATTCGAATCAATGTTCCATTCATCGTAAATAGACAAAAAAAATCACCAATTGTTCATCGCTATACATTTCCTGAAATATCTTTTCTTCCTGTTATATCTGACTTAAAGAAGGGAACATTTTTCACAATCGGGTAATCTAAAAGGTGTACTTGTCGTATATATACATTTGAGGTTTTAATACCCTGATGCAAGTTATATCTTGTATGAACAGGCACTAACGTTAACCGGTAATGAATGCACTCCCTGACCCCAAATGACACATAACCTGAATGACTCAGGTCTCATTTTAGTTGAAATGCATTGTAGCATTATGGAATACAAATGCGAGAATCTTTTGAATTAGTAGTTGTCAATTTTCACCCCAACTTGTTTTGTCACAAGGAGACGGAAGTACATGAAAACCACCTCCTGTGCGGAAACACTTTAAAAGGCATTTTTTATAGATATTTCATCTAATAAATAAATGCGAAGAACTTGCTAATTAAATCAAACAAGCGAAATGCTTGGGATTACTTTTACATAAATTGATGTGACACTCCCCCACTAGATGTCGTGCACTGTCTACATAATTTCGTATGTAATTCGCTAGCACGTATAGCGCGTTGATATCGTTGAGACTCCCCTATCGGCTGGCATCACTTTAACTTGAGTCACTAACCAAATAGGAACATTTTAAAGCGTTCCTCTTCAAGATTGAAATACATAATGTTAAGACATCCAGTTGCTTCCTCAATGCGCGGAACCCGTATGTTGGAGAATAAGCGTGTAAGTGATTTGATTATGCATGCATTTCAATCGATAATTAAAATTGAAAACAACAAAGAAAATTCCTTTCCACCTTTCTGTGTGTTTCTAATTTAGTAACAATATTCATGGTGGGTTTTTTCAGGGGAAAGAGTTGTGTTTCAAGAAAATTAAATATTATATAGTCGTATTTGAATTGATAAGGAAAAATATTGCTGCAACTCGTCTTACATTCTTCCGTTTCACCACTCAAATGTTTCGCCAATTTACAAAAATAAAAATAAAATAAACACATCGGAAGGATATTCACCTCGTAGTCAGACTTATTTCTATCAAATAACACTGAAATGTATATTACTTCTGGTAAAATAATACACTTTAAAAGGAAATGACAAGAAATACAAAAGTAATTTCATCTTTTAATATTACATAACTATGGAAACATATACGGGTCACCATGCGAGAAAACATGTCTTAATAACTTCATCATTTAAGGATTGACCTTCATTTTGGCGGTGTATACGGTAGTACACTGTATGAACGCAGTTGGCAACGAACATATTCTATGGTGCGCGTTAGCGCTCCATAAAGAATATGTTCGTAACTACGGTAGCCGTGGTTGCTTGAATAATATAGTTCCAGTGAATATACATTGATATGGGTAAATTCAGAAAATACGCAGTGAACAATTTTTAATTAAGTGGTATAAGTAGCACTTCGAACATTTGTTTTCATTGGTAACGGTCGTTATGTACAGGAACTGACACACTTCTCTTGTAGTGACGCGGCCGAGCGTCGCAAAAGGAAGTCGCCATTTTTGACTTTACCGTCAAAGAATTCTAGTTGTGTATCCATGAAATACAAAGTTTGCCAGCATCCCTTGTTGTATAATCAAACATAATGGATCTCGAATATGTTTCATGTTTCTAGATGTTGAAGGAACCAAACAATTACTGTCATCGAACAGTTATCTCGCTGAAGCGAGAACAGCGCCATATTTGAAACTGATATCAATCCGCCGTGCCTTTTGCCATTGCGTATACGCTAATTTATACGCAGTCAGAGTTTACTAACCTGAGGAAAGGAGGAATGTAAATATTATTACGTAATAACGATTCACCAACTCAACAGGAAGCTGTAAATACAACATAGAGTGTAGCAATTTCCTTTGTACGAGATACATGCAGTTAGTCGTTATAACGACATAGCTTAGTCGTTCGATTGCTATTTTTTCTTGGTGACCCTTGTTAAATAAACTTTTTACAACAATCATAAACGAAGTTATTTCAACTTATATTAATCACTCTTGTTGGCCCGGATGCAAGCGCGGGGGGGGGTCTGAATGGGGGAGGAAAGGAAATCAGAGT
>JAUMHH010003717.1:0-11437 GCA_032359455.1 Chlamys rubida
GTAACCACGTGCTTTCGATTTTATCTTGATTTATTCCAGGGGTGCATTGGGACGTAAATGGGCGTAATTCCTTAAATGTTTTGGATGTTTTGAGATTTCATTTGAAACATGTAATCTTCAAAGGACATATATATCAACCTAGCGATTGGTCAGTTGTTTTAAGCCTGAAACCACTAAGATTGGTAACCACGTGCTTTCGATTTTATCTTGATTTATTCCAGGGGTGCATTGGGACGTAAATGGGCGTAATTCCTTAAATTTTTAGGATGTGTTGAGATTTCATTGGAAACATGGTATTATAAGCTTAACAATACTTTTACATCTAATGCTTTGGTTTGTGTAACCAAGTATGTGATAGGACGACATTATTTGATAATGTGTATAATTCGCGTTTGTTTTTGTGATTCAGTGCTAGCATAAAGGAGGTCTTAGGACTACGGCCATGGCTGTGGAACCGAAGTATAGTGACTACCAACCCGGGAGATTCATTGAACTCTAATGATTGTGAAAGGAATTCTAACGACTTCCCCAACTGGAGTTTAAAGACACAATAAAAACATAAGAAAAAATACTACGCGTGTCTTTCATTAAATGATTCGAATGCTTTGAAAATGTGTCATAATTTCTTGCTGATTGTTAAGCATGGAATGCTTAGCATTACTCGTAATACCACGAACAGGTGGTCTCACGTGGTGTAGTGTCATTATTGGTAACTGTCGATATGTATTGATCAATGTCAGATCATTAAAATGTGCTGTCATTATGCTGAAACCAAATATACGAGTATATAGCTATGTGTGCCTGTATTTGGTATAATGTTGTATCGCGGGACACTTCCCATGCCTTTCTATTGACTAGCCCCTGTTTTATCAACGTTCCTTTACTTAACATTGGAAAGCATTACTGGAATTCGGGATTTATTTTTTATCTTGACATTTTCCTTAAATTTCAACGATTCTTTCATAAGACAGCCTTAGTTTAAAGAGTTTGTCTTAGGTTAGAGATAGTTTATGAAACCAGAGGTGCTGTATTTAATTATTTCCAATTCAACAGACCCAAGGGTCCACTTACAGAATGGATAACAACATTACAACACAAGTATAAAATATTACAGTCAGTTATGCATGTAACACAGACTAAACGATACTCATATGTAAAACAAAAGGAATTAGTGATAGCAAATATTCTTTAACCGTGCTTCGAGCTTGGCGAGTTACTTCCCTGACAGTGTCTCTATTTACCAGGCAGTACAGGTTTTGTTTCCATCACACAGTGCCCCCGAGGATCACAGACCTTGTGAATGAAGTGACAGGTGTTGTTGATACATCAGTTGTCCTACCCTGTGAGTATGGTGGATACCCTGACCCCATTGTGACCTGGAAGAAAGATGGCTACTCATTCCCTCTTTCCAGTCTCCGTCATCAGGTGTCATTTGGGGCCATTCAGTTCAGCCGTGTGCGTCTGGAGGACCAGGGCATGTATGAATGTGTGGTCACCAATCTTGTTGGCAATGACACAAAGCGCATCAACCTCAGCTTACAAGGTAGCTATTGTTTTGTAATTCATGCTTTGTTAACTCTTCATTAAAAAAGTGTATGTCCCACAATGAAATTAGGACTTATAGTGTTGTCCATGTCCTTCCTGTCATCCTTACATCTAAACAGCTGATGCAATGGAAGTGTATTTCTTTGTCAATATACCATATTTATTTAATTCAATTGAAACATTTAACGAGTATTTAAAAAATTGATATGGGAAACATAAAAATATTTCACAGATTTGTTTTATTGTATTTTGATTATGAACCTACACTCTTGACTAACAAAATCTGTGATAATGAAGTTACAGGTTCCAATTTTAAAGAATTGATGGCTGAAAATAGCTGTTGCACATATATTAATTTTCCTTGTAGTGCCTCCTGGTATCGTTGGCCCAAGGGACTTGCGTATGGAGGTTTTGGTTGGCAATGACGCTTACCTCCCCTGCGATGCGGTAGGTCAGCCTAAACCCACAATCTCATGGTCCAAGGGATTTTTCACTCAGCTTCAACCACACCAAGGTCAGTAACATGTAATTAGTATGTTATCTCATAATACAATTACTATTGGTTGGACTTGCAATGAACAGTAGCAATTATGTGTACATGTACTTAATTACTACATGCATGAAAATATGACAAGAAGTGTTTATTTCGACATTTCTTATTACAGTTGTTCTGGAGAATGGAACCTTGCTTCTAAGAAGAGTTACTAGAAAGGATGGTGGTGTTTACAGATGTATTGCTGCAAACCCTGTTGATCTTGCGTACCGCATTGTAAGACTCAGGACTCTAAGTAAGATATATACAAGTTGAATTTTGGAAAATCATTAATTTGATTATATACCACTAGTCAATATATAATAACTATTAATTGTTAATAACTGTTCAAATTTGAATAAAGTAAACTGTGCTTACTGACAGAAAATATTGTACATGTATCTGTTTACCAATGCCATACTTCAATTGCAATTTATATTATCATTTGGCCAATTTATATAGGGATTACTTTGTTAGTGTCAGCAGTGTTGTCATTTGCACAAATGGTTTCCATGTAATAACTCTTAGAGAAATGTTTGTAGTTGCTATCTTGGATTTCGTAGAAAGTTTCAAGGTTTCTGTGCGATAACTCTTAAAGGATTGCTTTGGTTTTTATAACTTTTACATACCTATAGCATCCATTACCCACTCGAGCTTGATTTGAATTTATTTTGAGTTGGATCCAACATGCAATATGGCTGCAAAAAGTGGCCAACTTGGATGTTGTACAGATATGATTCCAGGCATTTTTGTATAAGATTTTGATGAAACTTGCCCATTGAACTTGCCCTGGATTGAGTTTGATGCTTGGTCAAATTCTAGCCATACAAATGTATTTTATAAAGCAGCTGCAATATGAATGACATGAATTTTGGATAATATGTTTTTAAGGTGTCAGATTTTCATGAATTTTGTCTGGGAAACTTTCTACCAAAGTGGATTATCACTTAAGTCTAATGCTCAGCAAAATTCATTTAATGGGGCTGGTGTGACCTAATTAACTGACCATTTCCTGATGATATCTTTAGAAAGAATTATCAGATGGTGATACAATGTACAATTTTTGTATTATTTACCCACTTTCAAAGTCCTTTGCCACTCGTGCTTGTTATATGGCCAAATTCACAAATATTTGATGAGGCTGCTATAATCAGATCAATAATACATTGGCAAATATAGTTCATTCCAATCAGCCATCATTCCACACAAGCTTGGCAGGCAACACATCTACTTCTGTGTAATTCTTGTATCCATCTTGATTTTATTCTTAAAAACTTTTCAGTAAAACCCTCAATTATTTCTGGACGAAGGGAATACAATGCCCAGATTGGAGAAAAAGTTGTGTTCCCATGTCGTGTGACCGCCAGTCCCAGGGCAAAGACCACCTGGAGAAAAGATGGCCAACTCATAGACACCAGCCGGTCTCGCTATATCAAATATGGCAATAGGCTTGTCATAGCCTCCAGTAGGTAAAGTCAAATATCTCTTACTAAATTATACATGCGAAACAGCTTTTCATAGCCTCACTTGGTCAAGTCGTATCAGACGTGCCATAGCCTCCATAAGGTAAAGTTTGGTTTGATTTGGTTTGGTTTGTTAGGGTATAACATGCTATTAACAAGGACATGAATTAGGTAAAGTCAAATATATCTATATAAACAGGCTTGTGATAGCCTTACTTTGTCAAGCCGTTTATATTTTACCACATCAACCATTGCAACAAGCTTGTCAAAGCCTCTACTAGGCTCTTTTAGCCTTTAACAATAGTTGTTCAAGAATGGAGGACAGGTGATTTGAATAGCCCATCATCTGTATCTGATGATGGTGGGCTATTCAAATCGCCTGTCGTCCGTCCGTCCTTAAACAAATCTTGATTGTGGGCTATTCAAATAGTCCTTATGCAGTTCTTGTTACCGCTATTTCTCTGAGAGTACAGGAGGGATCTTTCTCAAATTTGATCCATAGGTTCTCCTTCGTCCTAAATCGTGCATGAACACCTCAAGGTACATTTACTGTGACTCATCAAACAGATGAGAGAAAAGAAGAGGAAAGATTGAACTGAACAAATGAAGATGGTACAATGGTAGGCCCCAAGATCCCTCTGGGATATCTTGTTTTCAAATAACAATTAGTTAATGTGAACGAGATAAACAAGTCATTTTTGGTAATATTGTCTTACAATAGTTTATTTAACTTTTCCAACAGATCCACTGATGCTGGAAACTACACCTGTACAGCTGTCAACCAGGCTGGCATTGCCGTTGTCTACAGAACTCTCCGTGTGTTTGGTAAATGCACATCTGATCACGAATTTCATTGCAGATTATCATTACTTAAATTTGCGCATCTTCAACAACCACCCACTGTTTCTATGAAATAAAACAGGATTGCTATCTCTAGACCTATTATGGTAGTTTAAAACCAAACTCTGGAGGGCAGACTGGATGTCTCATGGGTTGGAAGTGACTCAAGAATCAACCAAACTAACCTGTCTGAGACCATTCCTAATCCAGAGTCATAGCCAGGCAACAGATGACAGAGGGAGATTTGTGTCAAAAACTGATTGAACATAGAAATGGTCTTCTAACCTTGAAGATTGATAAAAACCATAAATCCAGAGCTGGCTGGTGCTTAACCAAGGTCCAGACAAAATCTATCTCCTATCTAATTAACAACTGGTATACAGGAAGGTTAGAATGACAGTCTACCAGTCATTCACTTCTACATTTCTTAATGCTTCTCATTCACTGACGAGAGATGTGAACTAAAAAACAAATTGTATCCTGTCGTTGGTTTTTGACCTCTTGTCCCTCATTCATTGACAATAATACCTACCAAATTGATATTACTGTAGTTATGTGTGATTGACCTATGACCTGTCTCCCCATTTCCTCCGTTTATGGAGAGACATATTGAATTGATATGATGTAATGTATAATGACCTGTTATCTGTCTTCTAAAAGGCCCTTAATAAATTGAGTTCTGAACTTATAGTAGTGTAGAGTATGTTTGATTGACCTTTGACCTGTGCCCTAGTTCATTGAATAGAGTCACAAACTGATAATAGTGTAGTTTTATTTCATTGACATTTGATCTCTGTCTTCAAAATGCTGTCTTTCATTAAGAAGATACCAATGATAATAGTGGTGTATATTGCATTGACTTTTGACATTGGTCACCTAAAATGACCTCATTCTTTTGGAGTGATGATGATCATGATGATACATGTACATATAACCTACATATTGATGAATTTATCCAAGGCCCTTCACGGTCCATACAGTTCAAAAGTACACACATTGTTCAACATGCATTGTGTTTTGTGTACAAGGATGCTTTATCATTCTTTTCTTGGACTCCAGGTCCTGTATCAAAAAATCCCATAGTTGTATATCTTTCATTAACCCATTAACCTTTGACCTCTGTCTCCTTCAGTGCCCCCATTTATACAGGAGAGCAGTCGTCTGATCACAGCATTCCTGGGTAATGTATCAGTCACTTTGCCGTGTGAGGTAACTGGAGACCCTATTCCAGTGATTACTTGGTACAAAGATGGACAGAGACTTCGGGACGACCGCAGCAAAATCATATATGAACCCTTAGGCTCTCCTCTCATAATAAGGGGTATAGAGGTAAATATACTACTGGCATGATAAAGTCACTTTAGAAAAATATCATAATTCATGGATTTCCTTCTTTTTATCCCAGGCTTGGAATAAAATTAATTTGGGCCCATTCGTCTTTCTGTCCATCAGTCTGTCACATTTTAGTTTTCGTATGCAATAACTGTCCTCATAATGGATCAATTACGATGAAACTAGCTATACACATAAATGTTTACATGTCTCAGGCTGAGTTTGATCGTTAATGTAATCCATACAAATTCATGCATGCTTAATGAGGTTACAAAGTTGTGATTGGCTAATTGGTTTAATACAATAAATGCCGTACTAATGCGTCAAATTTCAGTAAATTTGTAATGCACATACATGTTGACATGTGTCAGCTTGAGATCCATTGTGAATGTGATCCGTGCATATTTACGCACAGTTAATGAGGTTATGATAGACTTCATCTTAAACATGTCTTGAAAACGTGGGGTATAAATTACACAAATTTGCTTGTCACCACTGCTGTCGTTTCTTACCTGTGAAAAGTATGTACAAAATTCAGGCACTAGCGTAATGTTTTTTTAATACCAAACACATTGAAGAGTATCATCTTTGATACTTTTCTTCCTCTTGTCAGAGTTGCCAATGTTCTAAATATGATTTCCAGATAAAAATGATACATGCATGTAAATTGCATACAATCAACTGATACATTCAGTACTGAGTACTGTACTTGTTTTGACAGGGAAATGATGCAGGTCTCTACAGGTGTGATGCTGTTAACTTTGTTGGAAATGCATCAAGGGAGACAACTGTCAGGGTTCAAGGTCAGTGCTTAGAATCACAGAGTCAATGTTTAATGAATTTCTCAATATGATGATTGATGGGTCATTGTCAGAGTATTGCACAAAGAATTATTAGCTATAAGACATTTTCTTACCCCTTTGTCATGAAACTTCAATGTAAGTGTTCACAAACCTCATTTCTTTAAACCTTCTTGTGTCTGATACAAGGCCACCATTACTGGAATAGAAATTAGGCATCATCCATAAGACTTCATTTTTTGCTTGATTGTCATTAAATTTGATGTTTGTGTTCACATGGTCATATTTGAACCTTTTGAGGTCAAAATTAGGTAATGATCAATAATGATTTTTTACATCATCCCTCTACAGACTTTATTTCTTATCCAATGGTCATGAAACTTCACATATATGTTCACAAACATCTCTTTGAAACAGTTTGTGTTTTGACCTTGTGATGCCATAACAAAGGTCACTTTTACGAAATACCTTTTTACAAATTGTAAAGATTGTTCTGAAACAACTCTTGTGTGAGTTGATGCTCAAGTTTTCTAAGATCATAATTGCAATAACTAAAAGTATTGTCTTTGAAGCCTTGTTATTTTTAACAGTAAAACAAAAACGATATTTATGTACAGCTTAATGAGACAATAGAAATTACTGCAAGGGGAAAATTTCTCGTGTAACATTTATCAATTTTAATATATGTATTATCAATTTTGTTTTAATACTCAGAGGCCCCCATTATCAACCTGCTGCCACAGAGTCAGGAAGTGGTGGTAGATGGGATCATACAACTGTTATGTGGGGCCAGTGGTGTCCCTTCACCCATCATACGATGGGAGAAAAATGGACAGCCTGTAGCAGGTCAGATGCTTTGAAGTCTCTTTGTAGGGATAATTTGTAGTATTGTGGGAGTAGGAATAATGAATCACATCAGCTTTTTAATGTTTTTTTTCTCACCAAATCAAAAGTTCAATCATAGTTGCCCAAATTGCTTGGATCATATAACATTTGTTGCAAATGAATCTTAAAACAATTTAAAACACATCTTATTTTGTAATACCCGTACAAAAATTTAATAAGAACAAAAAAATGTACTGATGACAATAAGATTGGGAGTTTCAGATATTTTTCTGTTTCTTAATCACTAGCTGCTTTCAGTCTTCTTTATGACATCATGTGTCATCTGTAAACAATTAAGAACCACAGATTGAAGCTATTGACTGCCAATTTGTTCCTTTTGACTGTTCTAGAACAGCAGCAGAGAGTGACATCAAAACTTGGTACAAATGTTCCATATAAGGTCCTGAACAAGGGTTGTTTCTTTGTATGCCAATCCTAAAACCTTGATGGCCATCTTGGCCTCCGATTGACAGAGACATTTCTGACTTCTCCAAAATGGCTACAGCGATTGACTCTAAACTAGGTCCAAATGTTGCTTATAAGATCACCACCAAGTGTTGTAACTTTCTATGCCGATTTGAGAATCCAAGAAGGCTGTACATACATATGCCTTTGATTGGCTGAGGTATTTTTTACCTTCTCTGAAGAACAGCTGCAGAGATTGTTCCAAAGCTCTTTACTCAAATTCTTTATGAGGTCTTACCAAGTGTTCTCAATTTTTTGTGTCAATGCTAGAATCTAAGTTGAATGTCCTGGCATTCGATTGGCCAAGACATTTCCTACTGCTCTGGAACAGCTGCATTGACATCATATTTAATTGTGGCTGTAGTATTAAAGGGATAATTTAATGAAGTAAGTTTAAAAATAATCTTTTCATTTCATTTCAACATATTTTATTGACAAAGAATGTTACACTGTCAAAAGGATTGGACAACAGGCTTATAGCCTATATAAGTCCTCTCCTTTGGTGGTAGATGTATGGACATAATGGATTGATATCATAATTATAATTATAAAGATTTTGATTACTGTCAAAAATTAATCATTGGAAACGAGTTACATATTTAGCATTAGAACCTTTTCACAAAAATAATCTTTTCACAAAATTCTTCATGAGAATATAGTTAGATACTCCTTATGAACAATTCATGTCAAGAAATTGACAATTACCATTTTTTCTTGGCATTTTTAACCAAAAATGAATGAAGAAATCCTTAATGGTATAGCTATCTGTTTTTATTGGCAGCTGTCAATGAACTTCTAACTAACTACGGATGTGCAAACAGGTTTTATTTTTGCAAAGAAAAATGTCTTTCTAGCTAAGGCTTGGAGGAAAGTTACGCTTTAAAGTCAGCATATTTTCCATTGGAAGACAAGTACAGGCATTTATTCTGAATCAATAGCACCTTCCAAACAACTTTTCAATCATTGTTATAAATCAGTAATTTACTTTATGTTTAAACCTACTGATATCTTATGTTGTGCACATTTAAATACTCCCTATGGAACCCTCTTGTATATAGCCATCAAATCTAAACAAAAAACAAATTGTATTTTGGGCGATTTTATTTAGCTGTATACCCTACTTTGAAGGGGGTGGGGAGTTCAAATATATTTAAATCTTACAATGTCTTCTGAGTTATTTTGTTTGGCTTGTAACTTTCAGGGATTAATCAAATACTTCTTTCGGATGGAAAAAGTGCTTTTGGCCTAAGCTTTCTATTAAATTGTAATCTGCTGTTCTTTTCTTTCCAGACAAGCAGAACATTGGTGGCAAGAGCTTGTTGATGGTTACCAATGCTAGGAGGGAAGATGGTGGTCTCTACACATGTATTGCTGAAAACCCTGCTGGTATAGCAACGGCGTCAGCAACAGTTCTTATGTCAGGTAGGTCTTAGTTCTTATGTCAGGTAGGTCTTAGTTCTCATGTCAGGTAGGTCTTAGTTCTCATGTCAGGTAGGTCTTAGTTCTCATGTCAGGTAGGTATTAGTCAGGTAGGCCTTAGTTCTCATGTCAGGTAGGTCTTAGTCTGCAGGTAGGTCTTAGTTCTCATGTCAGGTAGGTCTTAGTTCTTATGTCTGGTAGGTCTTAGTTCTTATGTCAGGTAGGTCTTAGTTCTTATGTCAGGTAGGTCTTAGTTCTCATGTCAGGTAGGTCTTAGTTCTTATGTCAGGTAGGTCTTAGTTCTTATGTCAGGTAGGTCTTAGTAATCTTATGTCAGGTAGGTCTTAGTTCTCATGTCAGGTAGGTCTTAGTTCTCACTTCAGGTAGGTCTTAGTTCTCATGTCAGGAAGGTCTTAGGCCTCATGTTGAGTACCAAGGTAAGTCTGTTTTAGACTTTATATGAGGTAGGTCTTGGTCATCATGTCAGGCAGATCTCTCTTATTTCTCATGTCATCCTTAGTATATATACCTGGTGCATTAAAGGATGTGATAAGGTGGGATATATACTGGAATCAGTGTTTTGAATCACCTTTGGGATGGTCCTTGGCGATGCCTTGGTAACTAAGACAGGTAAATTTAAACTGGCCGCTTAATCAGCACAGATAATGAAAACCGGATCATGATACAGATTTTACATGTGTATTCTGGTAAAAGATTGTGCGATGGATTTGCAGAATAGTTCTTTTGGATTTGGATGTGGGTGTGTTTGAATTGTGTCAAAACAAATCAGAGCCTTTGCCCGATACCATTAAATTACACCGATAGCATCAGTTTGCGAATCGTAGCACCATTGCAGCATGGTACTTTTGAAAGACAATTTCTTCAGTAGAAGGGAACAGATTTTTAAAAAATTTGGTTCAATGCACAGCTGGGCCAAGGGGATTCAATTTTAATTTTATGATTTCAACAAATTAATTTTAAATTATCTCGGCCAATATAATTCATTTCCAGGTTAACTGTATAAAGGCTCACATGCATTTGTTTCATTGACTGAATAAATTATAGATCATTGAAGTTTACATGGAAAACACTTGAATTGGACATAACCAAAGTTGACAAGACCCTGATTACAATTTCTGTAATTCTGATTTGCTCATGAAAATGTATTGGTGCATTTTACTGTCACAGTGCCACCCAGAGTAACAGTTCCTGATGGAAATGCAGTGGTCAGTATAGCAGAGAAGGTGATGCTGACCTGCTCTGTAGGGGGAGACCCTCAGCCAGATATCTACTGGACAAAGAATGGACGCCCAGTCCTGTATAATGACCGCATCATGGTGCTTCACAATGGCTCACTTGTAATTTATGATGCCACGGTAAGTTGTTAACATTAAGACCATTCCAGCATTTCAGTCATCCTGTTTACACACCTCAACAGAGGGGGGCATAACCATATTTCACCCAATAAGCACTCAGGGCACTTGAATTAAATACTTTTTTAAATTGGGACCCGAATAACAATAATTTGCAATGCGAATACTTTTGTCATTCGTTCAAGAAATATAGTCTGGAAAACAATTTGTCGGGAAAGTATGATAATGTAAGTTGCGATCCAAAGTTGAATGTGAAATCTGCGCTTGTTGTCTTCCATCCTTCGTCATTGGTATTAATCAATGCAACTGATATTTTGTTGGAGAGATGAGATTTGCTTGTCCAGACAGCTGCTACCTCAGGTCTTCATAGATTAGTATTATGACAAGACAGTGTGTTGTGTATCACACAAAGGTACACACCCTCAATGTCAAGGTCACAGCAAAGGGTCAAATGTCATTCACTGCTCCATCTGTAATTTTTGCAATCATTGAACATTTTGGGCGAAAACATTTCAGGAATTATGACTAGGATAATTTTCACACGACTCTTTTAACAGGTCTGTCCAGTCAAGGAAGATGGTATTAACATCACAAAATGTTATAGATACACAGTGTGTTACACATCAAATATCACCATCCAGGTCAAAATCTCAGTGGGGGTATAGGTTTGTGAGCTCCCATTTACTCAGGTTTTTTGAAAAACGGGAGTATTATGGTATGGGGTTGTCCGTCCGTCCGTCCGTCCGGCGTAAACTTTTGTTTGTCCGGCAATCTCCTCCTACA
>JAUMHH010003728.1:0-11437 GCA_032359455.1 Chlamys rubida
TGCTGATATTCTTATTTCTTATGGTTTCATCCATGTATAAACCGCACCGTTATATAAACCGCGGGGGCCAAAAAACGTCAAAAAAACGAAAAAAAGGTGCGGTCTATCTGCCGGAAAATACGGTATATTAACTTCAGAATGTTAAATGTATTTTTTCATTTGCATATTGAGCCCGGTACTTTTTGTAAATCACTTTTTGGACAATAAAGAATTGTCAACACTCTACACATATTTTGTTTGCATGGGGGAAAGGAGTAGCATTGTTGTAATAAAACAATTTTTGCACAAGTTTGCATATGATATTATTAGAAACCTAATATTAATAAACAATAATTAATGTTTTATTTTATACAAATTATTTTATTGTCATAAACGTCAAGGTACATATTTATTTTATCATAATAATTTCGGCCACTCCTAATAGCTTAACTCCAACTTTCTGGTCCTTCCCCAGCTCCATATCTGCTACAATTAACGTCTATTTCTGCTCATCTGCCTGCTCTGCTTGCGGTCAAAACGACACTGAGTATTCGTTTTATACTAAGTGCTGGCTATTCATATTGCTTAAAATGACCAACACGCGAGATCATCACATTTATACTAAGTGAAAAACAAGTCCGAGAGACTCGAGTAAATGCTATGAGGATGACCTCCGAGTATTTCGAAAAAACAACAACACAAATATGGCTGCCGTAGAAGACGTACCGTTCTCTCTGAGATAAACTTTCGTCTGTAATGGACTAAGAAAAGTTCAGATTGTATGATTAAATGGAAATAACAAGACAGATATGATGTTATCTCAACGCGTTATACTCTTGTTATGAGTATAAATGTGTGTCTTCCGTAAACAGCAGATTACGTCTGGCGCTGGACTTGTCGTCTGCTCGTACACATTGGTTCGATTATACGCAGTCATCACCCCGCACTTAAACACGTATATCGTTAATTTACAGACTCGCAACATAATCCTACGTTATCATTTGAAATAAATAATTGTATCATGATACAATTTGATGAAATACATCAATATGATATCATTTACAGACGACATTCCTGTAACAATAATAGATCAGATTCGGTGTCCTATCGGACTATGTAAGCTTTCAGCATACGAATCTTAGTAATTATAATAAACCAAAAGCTATCCAATCATTTGAAACAATTGATGTTCCTTCATGGCTTTGGACTTTGCCCGATGTTGACTTTTCACTCCATGAAAAAGTAAAATCTGACAATGAATCCTGCGCCTTTCGTTCATGCCTTTCGTTCATGCACTTGAAATATAAGGACTTTCAAGCTTTTTATACTGATGGTTCGAAAGATGATCATAAAGTCGCCACAGATATAGTTGCAACAAATGCCGATATTGGATGCCGGTTACTTAATGATGTATCAATATTTTCTGCAGAAACCAAGGCTTTCTAACTTGGCCTTGAACACATTAAATAGAATGGTTTACCGAAGTAAATAATATATTCTGATTCCTTATCTGTTTTACAGAGCATTCGCAACAAAAACAAAAGAATATCTCAATTAGGAAAATGTTAACACTATTACAAGATATTACCTCAAAATGTCACATTACGTTATGCTGGGTTTCCGGACATGTGGGAATACCAGGTAATTAAAAGGCAAATCGCACCGCCGAAGCGGCTTTATTGCTACCACATATTGATCTTGAACTTCATTTTGCAGATTTTAAACAGTGAATAACAAATTTTGTAAGGTCAAAGAAGCAAAATAACTGGAATCAATGCGTAATCAACACATTACATTGTTAAACCGAAAAGCGGTATCGCAGCTATAGAGAAAACTGCCGAGACAAGGTTGTCCTTCCCCGTCTCCGGGTTGATCATTCATACATAACCCATTCTTATTTATTGAAAAGCGAAGACCGGCCTCAATACATAGCGTGTCACGAACCATTGAAAGTAAAACACTTGTCAGATTGCATTGACCTTCAGCCAGCAAGAGAATTGTTTTATAATAATATAACAGATCTGAAATTACTTTTCGAAACAGTCAGTATCTCTACAATTCTAACTTACCTAAAAACTGTTAGTCTGTTCAAAAAGATATAACTAAATCTTAGCCAATTTTACCATTTTTGAAGTTGACGTTTGTCTTTTACCTTTTCATTATTTTGATGTAATTATCCTAAACATGTTCTATCTACTTTTATTGGCCCTAATGAGCTCGTTTATGTTGAAGGGCCGTTAAGAAACAAATGATGATAATATTTGGTTATTATAGACTTCCAACAACATCTCACATTATGGTTTTAAAATATCATACTTATGGAATGATACAAGCTCATCAAATATATCAATTATGATGAATTTAAGGTGAAATTCGTGTGACAATAATGGTACAATAATACTGTCAGTTTCTAACTTTATGTACAAAACATGATCACACAGATTTCTTAGATATTAGGCCGACCGGCACAACACTATGAAAAGTTCGAAGAAGCTTTTTTTCAATTTGGAGCAAGGGAGCATTTATTGCTATTATTTTGTGCATGCTTAATATTGACATGAAGTTCAAAGGTAAACATTCTTATCTTTATAATCTGATTCTGCCCTATTAGAACTACTGATCAGTTTTAGGTTATAAAGAACACTATTGACACATTTTATAAAGTTCACTTCCGATGGCGAATAAGTTACAGTAAAAGAATAATAATGCGCATAATTGCAGTTACATTTTGTCAAAAATGATAAGGTCAGATAAAAAAATCTGTGTGTTCCCTGTAACATGTTGGAAAACTTTAGGGTAGGTATTTAGGTAACAAGTTTTATTTTAACAAATAGTTTTATATGGTTCATATAAGAGAGTGATCTTGAAGTTTACAGTGCTTCTTTGAAAATTGCCTTAAAAAGGAAAGGCACGAAATGTAAGGGTAGATAGGGTTATCGAACACCAACTATTTTTGTTTGGCCTAATGTAGTTAAATCTTTGTTTTTGAACCATAAGTATTTACCGAGCTTCTGTTTCTGCATATATAGTACCTACCTCTAAATCTGCGTGCATTTCCACATTACGTTTAGGTATGTGCCTTTGGCTTCACTATAAATCGGGTCTATATCGTCAACGCCAAGCAAAGCAATTGATTTTTTGCGGCAAACATTATGCATCCAAGTAACCCACAGAGAACCGATCATCAATAATCAGATCTAATGTCCAACTGGAAAAGAAATCTTATCTATATATAACTGTCAAATTGGAATAAAAATAAAACATGTGATTTAGTTGAATAAATGAAAATCGATAGAGCTGAATCACCTACTATATGTACATGTATATAGAGAACTATATATAACAGAAACTATATAAGTGATACCAGTAGCTTTTTATAGTTATTTTCTTTACAGATCGTATGTAAGGGTAACACCAGCATATCGTGCATCAAGAAAAAAGAATCTAATTAAAAGTGGCTATAATTTAATCAGGGAGCTTTTGTAACAATCTAGCCTTGATGTGTTCATCATCCGAACCGGTTAACCCTTCGTCAGTAGAATATGACCGTGCAGAATGCTGTGCCTTCGGCATGGTATTTCAGTGAGATAGCACTATAAAGTCGACATCAGATCCGCGCTATCACAGGGAGGCAAATACACCAACATACCCTGCCTCCGGCACACATACACACATGCAAGCATACATAACACACACGAAGACATGTCATTAAATGACCTTAGCTGATAATAGGACGTTGAACAAAATAAAACAAAACAAAACAAAATCCGAACAGTACAGTCTTTTTGAGATAAAAAAAATAACAAAATAATTTTGGATTATTTCAGAGATCTGATACAGGACTTCCATTGGAATGGGGAATGGTTGTAGCGAGCTGGCCAATTCAAAAGTGCATCTACTACTTACGGCGGGGAACTATCGGTGGCGACACAGTGGTTTATGGAACTATAACGGTACCATATCGTCCATATTTTTCTCCCTCATTTTCCTTATGATCATACTCATATTAACTTTCAACAATGATATTACCGAGTATCGTTTGCTAATAGTGTGGTTCTTACATGTACTAGCCATGATCAACATCTGCAGAATGCTTTCCCGTTTTTTACTCGGATGTTCCGCGAACAATAACCGCCCTGACTGTTACGTGATTATTGGACGTACTCCAAAAATAAAGTTAATCATTTTTTGGATTTGTGGAATGGTTTCCGGTTTGTGTTTAGATTTCATATATTACACTCTGCTCGACTTCAATAGCCAGAGGGACATTTTGTGGTATATTGTATTCATGATTGATGCTTTTGTGGTGACAACGTTTTTCGCAGGAATGATTTCCGTCACTTGTCTTGTTTATTTACAGCTGAAAGGTTCTACATCAATAGAAAAGTATTGTCTTGGCCAGTGCGACTGTTTCTGTATGGCTGCATAGCATCGTAATAGATAACGAATCATTCTCTGAAAATGTTCTAGATAAAGTTTCACGATAAAAAATTGAAATTCCTACAAGCTTTCAAAATCAGGCTTTTCTCAACCAATCCAAACTTATTCTATGTACGTCTAAGCAGGAGTTATGTTTGTTGTCTACAAGAAAGTAATTGGAGACGTTGTCTTCAGTGGACGTTTTGTGGCGCATCTCTAATGCATCAGGACATTGTTGAATATAGTTATTCTTTAAATGAAGCAGAAATATATCCTCTCTTAAGACATTTCAAACCACGTAAATTGTCTAGAGACGGAATCACTCGAACAGACTATAAAACAGTCTGTCTAGAGACGGAATCATCCGAACAGAGTGTCAAACAATCTGTCGAAACACGGAATCATCCAAACAGAGTATCAGGCGGCCTGTTTAAACACATATTTACCCGAACAAAGTATTAAAACAGTCTGTCTAGAGACGGAATCACCCGAACAGAATATACAACAGCCTGTCTAAACAAGGAATCATCCGAACAGAATATACAACAGTCTGTCTGGAGACGGAATCACCCGAACAGAATATACAACAGTCTGTCTAGAGACGGAATCACCCGAACAGAATATACAACAGCCTGTCTAAACAAGGAATCACCCAAACAGAATATACAACAGTCTGTCTAAACAAGGAATCACCCGAACAGAATATACAACAGTCTGTCTAAACAAGGAATCACCCGAACAGAGTATTAAACAGTCTGTCTAAACAAGGAATCACCCGAAGTATCATCTCGTTGTCCACGTTTTTAGTTTCGACCTTACCATAGGTAACGTTATCGGTTATATAGTTTGGTTGGCGCACTGAGGCAATATGAAACAATATGTCGAGTATTCCTGTGCGATTGTGGCATTCCTCGTGAGACTTTACTGCCTTTTTCATCAATGTAAGCCAAATGAAAAACCTACATCCGTAAAGGTCAGTGAGTATGTTTACCTGATGTCCGCTTTTGCTAGGAACATGATGGACGTCTTTGATATCCTAACGAGTAACTTGTCGCCAGATAGCAACTTAGAGTTGACAATGATTTCGCACGTTTTCGTACTCGTACATGTTTATCTGCAATTTGTTTATCTGCTTCACGCCAACAGATGTCGAAAATCTAACCAACATTTAAATATTTATCTACTGGATTGTTTATTGATATTTCTTCTAGTTATCAAAATGAACTTACAACGTTTCCAGGCATCAGGAATGTTGAAAAAGATATCCTTGTGAGCTCTGTGTGGAATCTTCAGATTTTCATCGGTACTTGAGATGGTTACAACATTTTAGGTCTACAGGTACTTGTGGATAGCACTCCGTCACGTGTCAAAAAAATAAAAATTTACTTGTGTCAATTTTTATCAGAATTTCATTAAAATGTAGTAATCATTTTTTTCCAAATGATATGCAATGGAGAATACATGGAAACGGTTACATGCTTCTTGCTTCCTGTTTTTTTTACATTGAACGCAATAAACATTTGGTACCGACGGGTCGCTTTGTCAACCTATGATGGATTGACAAAGGGACCAGTCGTTCTTGAAACGTTGCGACACGTTGAATACGTATATTGTTTGTGTAGAAAGTAAAACATTGATATAAATTTGTACATATTATCTAACTAATACATTCTATTTTAGACATTACCAAATTATTTAGTTAAATAGGGATGTAAATAAATGTATACGGACATGAATAAACTAAAATATTTAATCAATACCCAGAATAAATTTTGCGGATTGGACATTGGGCGAATGTACATTTCAATCGTTGAGGGCGACAAATTAACTTGGTGTAAACTTTGCAGGTATACAGTACACGTTTAAAACTTTTTGTGAAATGATTATGTTAAAAAGCAGCTTATAGTCTACATTATAATTGAAGATGTGTGACAGATATAACAGTGATACCCAATATACACTATTAAATTGTGACGAAACTATTATGTAAAAAGAGCTTCTTAGTTTACATTTGGCGTGTATGCGTGTGTCACAGTATCGTTATGTCTCATTTACACAGTACACGTTTTAGTTGTTTAGCATAATTATATTAAAAAGCAGCTTATTGTCTACATTTGTATCTAAGGCTTAAAAACAAGCAGCCATATCTATTTTAGAAGTTCCATAAGACACTCCATCTAAGGCCATGTGTTAAGATTTAAAGTGGATGTCAATCGAGAAGTACTTGAAATTTAGAATATTATGTATGTTTTTTAAATGTCGAAATGGATAAGTACCAAATTACTTACCAGAATTTATTTGTCTAGCTAGGAATGTACATACAAACAGTACTAGGTTTTCGTATGCAAATAACATGTGTTCCAAAACATAGAAAAACATGTTATTCCAACAAAAAAATTCATTGATGGTATTCAACAATGCATAAATGGAATGTACTTCAAGAAGAGTTAAAGAATGTCAATACATTAAATAATTTTAAACAGAAACTTGTCAAACATTTTCATACATTTTAAAAGTAGCATGAAGTGAAACCAATTTTGTTTAAAATTATGCTACATAAGCATATAACTAGGTCAATTTTTATGTTTTTGCTATGTTAGGATTTGTGTAAATTAGGCATGTGCCATTTAATTGATGAAAGAACTTTGCATGATAATTGTGCATTTTGTGATATTCTTAACTCAAGACAGCTGTTATAATAGTTTTAATGTGATCGTGTCTTAGAAAATTATGATACTATATATTTTATGTTATTGTGTGTTTCTTATATATATAAATATTCAAAATGTATATCAAATAATTAACACATGTATTGTATTAAGAGGACTATATGGAATATTAGCCCATGGCTAAACATGTATTTATCCGCAATAAAGAATGTCTATTAATAATATTATTATTATTATTAATTGAGGGTGTGTGATAGTACATTGTAATAACAGTATATCTCATATACACTATTTAATCGTTGGTAGAATATGACATCATCAGGTAAAAAAATCTTCTAAGTCTACATTTAGTGTGTATACGTGTATCACAGTACTGTAATATCTCATTTACACCATTTAAGTTCCATGCAACTTATACTAAAGAAAGCAGACGTGTGCAAATCTGCATCCAAAAATAAATTGTATATTAAAGGCAGTTAAGGTTACTGAACCATGACAAGAAATATCCTGTTTCTCCAAATGTATAATTTACTTCCTGTTTTAATTTTTACAAGCAATACTTCCTGCTTAAATTCCATGTTTATTTGGAAACCTACAGATCATTATTTCCAGGAGTACCTGTATCAAAAAGTGTCTTGCTATACGTGAAAAGAAGATTCATACCTTACTGGTTTAGTGTCGTATACGTGTATCAAGGTCGTTAGGTGACATTACACATATGCAACACACATAGTGTTGGAGACTTGTTTACCCTTCCCGCAGATCTCGGAGGATACTGGATACGTAAACGGTAAGAATACATCTAGTGAAGAAAAAATGCATTTATGTTAAACATTATTCTGACATTGTAAATATTCTCTTTCCCTAATAGGGATGGTGTATGAGACATCTATTTACATACGGCGTTTTAACATTGTCTCAAACATGTATATACATAATTCAATAAAAAAAACGTCAGCACAAGTACCTGTAACATTACAGAGCGAATACAGAACGAGTTAGTTCCCTTGAAATGGATAGGGATTTACCTATTGTATACAATTAGTATATACAATTCCACACCGAGGTGACGCTTGTATAGAGAGAAGATGGGTAATGTACATTTATAGAAAAAACACTTTGATCCCACTAGTAGCATAATTCAACTTCACACCCTACGAGAACACAACAATTTGTCCAAAAATGTAAAACAAAATAACTTGAAATTAGAAAACGGCAAGGTAATTAAAGAAACAAATTGTATAGTAATTATGTAGGTATACATTTATTTCAGTAAAAACACAATATCTCACAACAATATATATACACATCGGTTAATTTTTAAATGACGAACTTGCATGTTTATTATAAAAAGGTTATTAAAAGTAATATTGTATAACACATCAGCCACTTACATCACGAATGGAAACTAATGATATACCTGTTTTATAATTCTTTTATAGAAAATATTGTATATTGTCGTCACCATGTCCATTATCTTCTTAATTCAATATGTTTTATCGCTATTAACGAATAAAAAACACAAACAAATCAGTCTATCGCGAAATCTGAAACAAATTATGAAATGTTCAGATAATTCTGGACTGATTGCATGTTTTAAAATAACAAAATTTCAAAAATGCATTCAAATGCAATGTATTTTGTAGAACATGCATGTACTTAAGTAATCCTGAAAAAAAATCAATGAAACTTAGCTAAACATGTACAATCTTTTAGCGAACTATCTGATCTTAATAACGCTTGTCATCCGAACAGTTTAACGATAAAACATAATAACAGCATAACTTGTTTTTATTATTTTAGAAAATCTGCTACAGGACTTCCATTGAAATGGGGCATTCCTGTAGCGAGCTGATCACATCAGTTGTGGTTTTACCAATCACGGCGGGGAACTATCGGAGGCGACAGAATGGCTCCCGGTACTATGACGGTACCCTATCGTCCTTAGTTTTCTTCCTCATCTTCCTCGCAACCGTCATCATATTAACTTTCAGCAAGGATATCGATATTGGCCAAGACAAGCGTCTTGCGATCGTTTTCATTTTACTTGCTGTGATCATGGTATTTGGTATGTTTTGGCATGTGCTATCATCGGGTGTTTTATAAAAAATATACGGACTTGACCGTGTGGTGTTGAGGAGACGAGAGAGAAGTGTTACCAAGCTACAGTTTATCTTCCTCTGGATATTTGGAATAGGTTCGGGCTTGCTTTCTGCTTTCCTTGCAGGACAGCAATTCCAATGTGATGTTTTAAGTCAAAAGATTGACGGAGGGGGGTGATGTTTTCTGGTACTCCAGAGGAATTTTCAATGTCATTATGACGATTTTTTTATTCATGCAAATAACTTTCATCAATTACTTTGTTCAGTTTCAAATGAAATGTTCAACATCCGTCCGTTACTCATTGATTATCCTTGTGGGTGCGAATGTGTCTGTATGGTTGCATAGCATCATCACAGACAACGAATCATTCCCTGGGAACATTCCAGGTAAACACTTCGGCAACAACAGTAAAATGCTTGCCTGTCTACGAAACGAGACTATTGGATTCCTTCTCGACAGATCAAAACCAATTTTAGATCCATGTTTACTTGAGTTTTGTTTGTTGTCTACAACGATGCTATTTGAGATGTGGTCTCCAAATACTCTACAGACCTCCTCTGCAGAGACCCTCTCAGGAGACGACTCCCGAACGTATCAGGACAATGTTGAATCGAATTATACTTTGAACGAAACGGAAACAAATCCGCTCCTAGGAAATGCAAATCAAAATCCCGAAAACAGTCTGTCTAGACACGGAGTCACCCGAACAGTGTATCATCTTGTTGTCATAGTGCTAAGTATCGTTGTTACAATAGGAAACGTTATTTATTACGTTGTTTGGGTGATGCACCCACACAGTGGCCAACTTCGACTGGTTATAGAACAATTTGGTTTAGTCGAATATGCCGCTACGATCGGGGCGATCTTGGTGGGATTTTATTGTCTTGTTCATTATTGTACACCAGATCGGGAACCTAAACCCCTGACGGTCAGTGAGTACGTTTACCTGTCGTCTGCTTTTGCTATGATCATGATGGCCGTTTGTGAAATTCTAACAGGTAACTTGTCGCCAGATAACACCTCGAAATCGACAATAATATCGCACGTTTTCGGACTCGTACAAGTTTATCTTCAAGTTGTGTATCTGCTTCATGCCAACAGATGTCGAAAATCTAACCCACATTTAAACATCCACGTACTGGATTGTGTGTTGATATTCCTTACAGTTATCAATATTAACTATTGGATCGTAGATAGCTTCGTACTTACTTCGTTTCCAGGCATCAGGAATGTTGAAAAAGTTGTCCTTAGTGGCACTCTGTGGGATCTTTACCATAGAATACTATTACCGGCTGGCGTGTTTTTCAGATTTTCGTCGATACTTGAGATGTTTACGATATTTAAGATCTTCAATACTAGTAGATAACACTCCGTTATAAGTCAAATAAACCATTTTCCCCTTCGTGATGTGTCATGGCATGGCATATGTATGTTTCTTACTACGTATCTCTATATTGATAAGCAAGAGGCTTTACACGTGTATATTTGTTTCCTTGTTTGGTTTTAACACCCCCGCAACAGGTAACGTACAGGACATTTGAAGACGGGTGCCTGGAGAATCGAGAGACAAGAAAGGGTTTGGTTGGGTTTAACGTCCCATCAACAGCTAACGTCATTTAAGGACGTTCCTCTGTGTTTGTTGTGTATGTGTGCACGTGTGTTTGTATGCTGGAGGCGGTGTGTTGGCGTATTTGCCTCCTTGTGATAGGTCTGATCTTATGTCAGCTTTATAGTGTTACTTCACTGAAGTATCACGTCGAAAGCACCCAAAACAACATTTCGCCCGGTCTCATTAAATTGACAACGGGTGAACCATTTGTTGCCATTACCCTAAATGTTGACTTCAAGGACTTTGTTGTGTCCCGGCATTGGGACAGAGCCCATTGCCTTTCTCGCCTGTGCGAACATTTAACATCAAAGTCAAACTTGAGGTATTTTGCCCAGCAAGGAATTAAGAAACAAGAGGTAGTAAGAAGTGGAGTGAAATACACAAGCAGCTTATAGTCTACATTATTATGGAAGGTGTGTGAGAGATATAACAGTGATTCTCATACCTATTAAATAGTGACTAAATTATTACGTAAAAAGAGCTTCTTAGTCTACATTTGGTGTGTATGCGCGTGTCACAGTATCGTTATGTCTCATTTACACAGTTCACGTTTTAGTTGTTGTTTTTTGTGGCATATTATTATTATATTAAAAAGCAGCTTATTGTCTACATTTGTATCTAAGGCTTAAAAACAAGCAGCCATATCTATTTTAGAAGT
>JAUMHH010003750.1:0-11436 GCA_032359455.1 Chlamys rubida
ATGTTAAAATCTTTTAATAGGTTCTTATGAATCAAACACTGATATTCTGCCTGTAGCTGTATTTTAGTCCACTTTTACAATGACAAGTGTGAGATTAATACCAGGTGAGCGATGCAGGCCCATTGGGCCTCTTGTTTAACTCACCAGCCTCATCAAGTTTGTTCAAATTAATGACCTTGACTTACTTTGAAGGTTGTATGATTAATGTAAGTTAATATAATATTATGATAAAAAAATTGTAAAATGATATTTGGCCTGTAATGCTTTGAAAATCGTTGATACACATTTGATCTTTACCCACTCTGGAAGTCACAGATGTGAGACATGTTTACCAAAATCATTGAACAACAGTTAAGCAAAACTTGCCAAACAGACAAGTCATTTTGGAAATAATATCACCCAGACAGAAACAGCACAGAGACAGTTCTAACCTCCCATCTGTTTATGTACCGGGTATGACTGAAACAAATAGGTAGGTTGGTCGGGATGTTTTTTTTAATTAATTTCCTCTAAAATATTTTTTTTTCTTTGAGAGATGGGCTGGCTTATATAAGAAATTATAAAAATCACCATACATATTTTTAGGTCTTTTAAATAATAATATATGGCATTTAAATTTGGTTTTGATACCCGTCATTGAAGGAGAGAGGATATATATACCTTGTTGTTTGTCCATCAATTTGTTTAGATCTGGCAGACAAGCTATCCCAACACTGGATGGACTGCGCTCGAGCAAGATAAAATTGTAAGGGTCAGAGGTAAAAACAAGGGTCGTGGGATTCCTGAAACATACATTTTATTTTTTGGCCAAAACATAATACATACTGTCATCTTTACTACAGAGGCTATTGGATACTGTTCCTATAATATTGAGTATGATGATTGATGTTATGTTATATTAAATATGACTGTAATCTTCATTGTATTTAAAGTGCATAATAATGAATTAATATATTTAGATCCGTTAACATTAGGGTGAATTTTTTGGTTGTTTCTTACTAAATGTGCAGGTTACTTTTGATAATGAACATTGCATTACCTGGTATGTATTGTATTCTTACACAATATATAAATTTCAATGTTCATGACAATGTATGCAGAATCTATTTGACATTGTAAGGGCAATGTTAAGTATATACATTTATGAGAAAATAAAATTGTTTAATTTATAATTTCTGTGTTTTTATATCATTTAACAAGAGGCCCATGGGCCTTAATGGTCACCTGAGTCCTACAGTATTTATTTTTGTTGTTGAAATATTAAGTGGAGATAATGATGTCAATCATCCCTACCAATTTGAGTAAAAAATAGTTCAGTATAACGTTAAGTTAAGTTTGTCAGGGCCATGAGTCGATCATTCCTACCAAGTTTCAGTTACTAGTAAATTGGCCCAGTAGAACTTTACTTTAAGCGTGAAATAGTTCTTCAAAAAGGTGGCCATACCATTGTTGGCGGCCGTGGCAGCCATATTGGATTTCTGATCGACCCGAAAAATAACAACAGTTTGCCAGGACCATGAGTCGATTATTCCTACCAAGTTTCAGTTGAATTGGCCCTGTAGAACTTGAATTTAAGCTTGAAATAGTTTCTCAAAATGGCAGCCATATTGGATTTCAGAACGACACGAAAAATAACAACACTTGGTCAGGGAGATGTCAGTAACATTCCAATGAAGTATCAATAGAATCCCTTTGACACTATTTCAGCTTAAATTGAAAATGTAAATGTTAACGGACGAAGACGGATAACAATGGGTCACTAATTGCTAAAGCTCAGGTGACCTAAAACTCAAATCCCATTTGTTGAATTCTTTTTCATACCTTCAAGGCCTTATATTGGGGGCAATCCATATTCCCCGACCTCTGGACAACCTTTGGACTTTAAACACCAAGGGACATAACATAAAGGTTCAAAACTGAGCATGAGAAGGTAATTGGTGGTAATTGGTACTGTAGGTAGAGAAGGTAATTGGTAGTAATTGGTACTGTAGGTAGAGAAGGTAATTGGTGGTAATTGGTACTGTAGGTAGAGAAGGTAATTGGTAGTAATTGGTACTGTAGGTACATGTATGTGTGAAAAGATTCACGAGTTAATTGTCACACAGACGACACTAACAGTGGTTTTATTTGTCACCTTTGCTTATAGTGTTGCCCATGTCCATCCCATGGCGTATGAGAATACCTCGGACATTTGTCTTTTAGGGTTCAAAAATGAAGGCCAAGGTCACAGTTACTGTATATAGAAAATCAGCAACCGATTCATTGTCCTCACTCTAGCTACTTCATTTCTTCACTAACTTTTATCAAAGTTTATGCAGATTTCAAGTATGAGAATGCCTCGGATGGGTTTATGTTTCAAGATTCCAAGGCCAAGGTCACCATTGCTATTAATAGAAAATCATCAACCAATTCAGTGTCATCAGTCTACTAACTAAATTTCCTAATTGATTTTAATCAAAATTTACACAAAGGTCAGGTATGATTATACCTTGGACATCTTTGTGTTTCAGAGTTCTAAGATCAAGGTCATGGTCACTTGCTATATATAGATATCGTTGAAGGATTCAGTGTTATCACTCCAGGTACTAAATTTCTTAACAGATCTTGACCTTGAGTGCGTTCATGTTTCAAAGGTCATGTTGCTATTCATAGAAAATGTTTCTATATTTCTTCATTTATCAACTTGATGTTTGATAATACCTTGAATGCATACATATTTCAAGGTGACAATATCTAAGTCGTTGGTTACTACTTGTAAAACACTATCAAACACTGGAACTAATTTCACATGGCAGCGGGGGCATTCATGTCTTGCAGACAATTTCCATTTTCTATCCTTTTTGTTCTGTTTGTTGTACTCTACTGAATTGTTTCAAGATCGGCATTTGAATACAACAAGATAAATATTAAAAGAACATTATACACTTTATTTCATTTTGACCACATGAAACAGCAATTACAAATTGTATTGCAATTGTATTACAAATTGAACTGGAATCTGCTGGAAAAATATTAACTACCAGTACATACACAGTATGTACATTATAGACAACAGTACTGGACCTCTTTCCACACTCATACATCTTACAGTTCATTTAAAATCATCATCACACTATCTGCATTCAATGCAGTAGGAAAATTGGGTTTAGTAGGAATATTCAAATCCTTTCTACTGTATACAGACTCAATTTTACTGCAATGCTATTTTTGCTGTAAAGATGTACTGCAAAGTCAAAACAAGCTAATTTGTGGTGTTTATATTCCCTGCATTCAGGACAAGGTATATTTGTTGTTCATTATTGTGGTTTGGTGAAGACATATTATTGAGTACACACTAGAAAAATATTCTGTGTCGCTAGTTGGTTTTGCTATGAAATTTTTACGTTGCCAAACTGAGATTTTTTTAAGTTCTATTGTGATTTGATATCAATCTTTAAAAGCAAAATTATTCTAGAACTCCACTATTTGAACAGTTAATCAACAGTCCTACGATTTGTAAAGTTCTTCAACAGTTCTACAGTTTCTAAAGTTCAACATTTTATAGTTCTTCAACTGTCTCACAATGCGCATAGTTAAACAGTTTATTAATGTATAGTTCTCCAACAGTTCCACAAGTTCAAGGGAAAATGAGATCCGAAGTCTGCTAGTGGATGTAGAGTGAAGTTCTGCGTACCCCAGTTGATGGATTCCTAAATGAATTCACTAGTCTCACCATAAGAATAATCGAAATTCTTAAGATAAGATGACCAGACAATATCAAATGGGGAATCTGGACAAATTTAATCAACTAGGTGGGCCGTCATCAGAACAAAATTCAATTTTCATAGTTCCACAATTTGTAAAGTTGTCTAATACTTTGTAGACATTCCTTAATTTGAAAGGAAAAAGTTACTGTACTCCACGGATGTCTGCTTGTAGACATCGGAATGAAAATCACGTCACTTCTGCGTCTCTTTCTATGCCTACGAACTTTAACTGCTCTGTTGGACCATATCTGTCAAAGGAAACAAAAACAAATATTACATAATGTTCTTTTAATCAACAATATGACACGCTTCCACCCTTAAACCAATGAATGGCACACAAGACCCAAGATATAATGGGTCAAAATTTAAAAAAATATATTAACCAAGGCTTTTGCCAAAATTATAGAGGTTTTTATTCCAATAAACATGTACAGTAAGATCTCAAAATTTAATAATCGGTTTATTAGTTACTGCTCAGACAAGATATTATTAGAACCAGAACCAGAAGACCCAATATTAATACAGCTTCCTTTCAAGAGAAGAACTAACCTGTAGTCGAAGAAGAGTTCCTCCCCGGACTGTATTGGACGTTTGGCAAAGATACCAATCCTATGGTCCCCGTTCACCATCATCACCTTGGCATAACAGTTGGGATTAACTGAATGGTTGGCAAAGCGGATCTTGTTTCCTTTCCTGGTCGCATCCACCACAAAATCTGCCAAGAGGAAATAAACACTTTGAACGTGGAATCACAAGATACCTCAACTATTTCTAAATTTTAATATTAAATATCATAAAATTAAGGATTAAACATTAATGAGATCCTACAGAGAGGTCATACTGTTCCTCTGTATTTATAAATCTGAAGAATTACCGTCAAACATCTAATACACTCCCACCAATCCACTCACTAAAATTTCAAATTGTTCATTATGGTTGGTTTTTTTTTTGTTTCTTTTCATTTAGTATAGAATGATGTCCAACGTGTATGAATTTAGTCCTATTTGACAAATGATTTATTAAAGCCAGAATAATCTCTGAATAATGAAAGATCTAATAAAACACACTAGAGCCTACCATTGTTGAGATTGAACAGAAAGCTACACATGTACTTGTCGTAGACTTTCCCTCGCCGGTCTGCCTCGTCCTGAGATATTATCTACAACAGAAAACAATTGAGTATGGGCACCAATTACAAACAATATTCTGTATGAAAGTTTTGCTGACATCATATTTTGAGGAATTTTCATCACTGTTTAACTATCCATCTACAAAATTAGGTTTTATTAATTATGAACTTTAAATTCAATCAGTACAAGAAGAAAGGACAAGTCATTTACAATTTGTTTTTAACCTTGACGATTCCCTCCAAAATATTAAGGTCCAGTTTTGACAATGTAAATGTTTTGTGATTATATACGTGAAATGTGATATCCGGTCTTGACACTGTACTGTGGAATCGCTAACTTTTGATTTCATAGCTAATCTTCCTCCACAAATTCATTGGTCCACAAAGTAATTACAAGTTTGAAATAAAGCAATTCTCCATAGGATTTGGTACTCGTAATCCACAAATTCATGCAACACCTTAATGGTGTTTTATTTCGGGTAACCACGAAATTTGGATCCCACAAAAACATCCAATTTCACAGTAACTGTTTTTTTTTAATATTATATATGGGAAATGCAAAGTCCAGTCTTGACAATGTAAATTTGACTGTAACTGAGAAAAATAACGTCCAACATGGAAAATGTAAATGTTTCCTGATTAAATATGAGGAATGCAAAGCCATCCTCCATGAAAAATGTGTTGTACCTCTGAAGTTATTTTATAGATGTTGTAATATTGACTGTCAAGATGTTATTTTATAGATGTTGTAATATTGACTGTCAAGACGTTATTTTATAGATATTGTAATATTGACTGTCTAGACATTAAGTCTAAATTCTGAATTACCTCTCCACAGTACTCGGATATAAATTCATTCTTTTCCGCTGGACTTTTTAAGAATATTCCCCATCCTGCTACGTCTGACGGAGCCAGCAACAGCCGCTGAAACCAGACAATTGTTATCATTAGGTACACTGTTCATGTCATTGAGCATCTCCAATAAAAGCTTTAGTATAATGTCTTTAGTACTAGTCGCCAGGCTATGACTTAGTATTTGTTTGAGTGTTTAACCCTTTCACCATTGTAAACCATAATGAACTCATCCAGATAAATGTATCATATGGTAGAGTCTACTATAAAAGCTACCTAGGGGTTAACTCTGAAATACAGTACTTCCTTTATATGGGCTTTTCTAGATATAAATACTGTATACCAGGAAATTTTCGCCCAGTCAAAACTTGCGTCCATGAAACCAATCTTCGCCCAGTGTTAATTTTGCCCTGGACATTTAACTACTCTGTACATTTTATGCTGGTAACTTAGGTTTGCTGTAATCATAAATTCACCCTCAATACAGAGAGCGAAAAAAGGCGAACTTTAAACTGCATTAAATCGTTTTACAGTAGATTTGGGTGGAGGTGGACAGTAACACAGAACTACAATTATTTCAAAACTATTTTGTCCACTATACAAATATTCACAATTTATTTAGACCCAGTATCCCTATACCGTAAATGTACAGAATTTAGTGGCAATCTTATTTATTTGAGTGTTTTTAGTTTTAATCTTATTTTAGTGGTTTTCATCCCAAAATATTGTGCTTGATAAGATTGCACATAACTTTCTACATATTTTTCTATTGCATATATTGTAAGTGAACCAATTCATCAATGCGATAATCTGTTAAAACTTGATAAATTTGAGATCCCTAAAATAAGAACACTTACAGAATTTTAAATTATCAGTGCCTCCCAACACCACATATACCCCTTAATCCTTCATTTTTTATCCCCAACAAACTAATTCCTGATTTATATGAGTAAATCAATCAATCCAGAAAAAATAATCTGAGAATGATTTTATGACTTTATTAAATTATTAAATAAAACGGGAATGGGTTACTGGTTTTACACTTTCAAACAACAGCTTCTTTGTCAAGATGCGAGTGACTTTATGTCAGCATTTCTTACCTTTCTCTGTCCCCTTTGTACGCTGACATTCTTACAAGAAATCTTTGTGCTGTCAACAAAATGGTCTGCAAGTCAAAACAATAAATATCAGTACTGGTCTAACACTGGGACTACAATGTTTGGAATATATTAAACAACATTGAAGAATGGTACACACGGACCTTTTTTGCATCAATTTCAACCTTACTGTTCAATTTTGTAAAATGGATTCTGGTTCTAGACAAATCGGCTAACAGATTACAAAACTACAGAAATCTCAACACCCCTACCTGCCCCACAGGTCTGACATAATCCCACGTCACATTTTTATAATTTAGATCGAGATTCCAGCCAAACTTGATGACAGATTACAAAACTGTAGAAATCTCAGCACCCCTACCTGCGCCACAGGTCTGACATAAGTCCGGGTCACACTCCCGTACGGCCAGGAAACACGGACACTGTTTGGTATTACACTGGGCTTTACATCGACAGCCAGGAAAGCGATTCTCACCTGTCACAACAAACAAAACATATCAAAAGGGACCTACTCCTATAGTGATTTGTGGTATTCTTATTATGTTGAAATACTGCAGTTGTTCTTAAAATGATGAAACATTCTAATGTGTCCATATCAATAGTTTAACAGTAAAATGAGATTGTAACATGAATAGAATGCAAATTAAATGTCTATGACCTATTAATTTACAAGGATATCTGTCATTAACCCTTCCATCCCTATGTAACTTTAGTAGACTCGACCATGCATTGATATAGATGTGTCCATTATGGCCTACAGCAGTGAAAGGGATAAAGCAAACTGCTTGTTCTACTTTGTATTGTTTGTCCTCAGTCTCGAAATAGATTAAAACAATAATGAAATTAATTAGAGAGTTTTGCTGCTTTGTAAAAGTTTTAGTCGAATCCCTCGGCAAACATTGTGAAAAAACTTTGCAACAAAATGACCTATAGCATACAGTATTATTTCAGAATGTTTGGAGGTTCTGTCATCTTTCAATTTTTAACAAGTTATATGATATCTGAAAAAGTCCCTATAGTAAAGCACTACCAAAGCAAACCAGAGAACTTAAAATAACCACATTCTTATATAGGAAACTGATAGTTTAACGATCAAAGTTACAACATATATATATATTCTTCTCAAACTGGATAGAAAAATAACCTACAGAATATATTCTGCACATTAGGTTAATACTTACAATCACCACTACACTGACAGAACTTTTCACAGAAGTTCTGGGCGAGAATGCACGGACAGGATTCATCACAGCGCAGACCGGGGTGATCACAGGGCTGGTAGTTATACACAGTCTTTGTGGACGAGTCTTTCTTCAACTGAATCTTCCTACAGTGCATGGACCATAACCTGCCGAACAGAAAAGTATTAAAGTGAAACTATAGACCATAACCTGCCGAACAGAAAAGTATTCAAAGTGAAACTATAGACCATAACCTGCCGAACAGAAAAGTATTCAAAGTGAAACTAAACACAATGACATGCATCTCATTTTTTATATACGATCAAAAGGAAAAGTGTTGACCATCACACTTACTACTGTTGGATATAAAAGTGATTCAAGCTTACACTTCAATAGAATGTCATTCACAATTTTTTAAGAGTATCACTTACACCAGTAATTCTGGAAAGACATAAAGACATCTATGTTTTAAACTCTGCAAATTTTTTTTTTTTTTTTTTTTTTTTTTTTAGTTTATTTGGATTATTCTCGTGACCAATTCACATTTTTTGATGTTACATTATTTGTCTTCGGATGAATTTAGGAGAGCATGTGCACATTACCTGTGTTTCTTTTTCGTTTTCTTGCGGGGTGGAGTTTGAGCCTTGTCCTCCCCAACATCTGGTATATGAGCGGCTTCCTTCTTGGCAAAGTCGTACACCTGTGTCATTGACAGTGTTTAGGATTGGTTGACAACAATCAAGTAATAATCCACTCAATGTCAACAACATGTTATGTCAGAGTCAAATTGTAAAATGTTATATTTTCCTGTTGCAGAACATACATAAAGTTCACTTGTTACATGCTTTAAACAAGTAGTGTTACAATTAAATGATTTTTTTTTACAACTTGGTGTTCAGCGGTGTTTGATCATGGATGATCTCTCAACGTTCGTACAATAAAGAAAAAAAAATTGTATCTGACCCATTTGCATATTATACAAGCTGTGAGCCCATGGTCAGCAATAAGAATGGTCTGTTATCAAACAAAGGATTAGGGCTGCTACGATATATAGCTGAATTTTGAATATGGTACGATACACACTATTTTTTTAAGGGCCACAATGCACTTATAATAGTCTTCACGTATCCGTTCCCACATGGCGAGTGACAGCTCCAGCTCAGCATGTACATCGAAAGACGTGAATTGTGTGAAACTTTAAAGTGATGCCCATTTTGGACCAAGTCTATTTCTTATTATTATTTTGTCATTAAAAATTTGCAACATGTCTTTTCGCTTTGCTTCTACTGTTACTATATGTATCGTGATACGTTTCGTATCGTGACCACAGTATCGTGATGTGAATGTATCGTTGCAGCCCTAAAAATGATACTAATTTATATATATCATTCAGTCAACTGGAACCTCTACGTTTCTACCGTACCTGTTTACAATTCTTGGTACCAATGAGGCGAGCGATGGCGCAGTAGTTGTTCCTGTACATGTCGTGGAGGACACGGAACAACGACTCATCTGCTCCAGTCCAACAAGGTGTGATTCTCGCTGGTCGTTTTGGCACCAGGAACTCTACGGAAATATTTTGTGATTTTGTTATTACACTGTACTTTAATGGCAGTCTGATAATGTGATAAAGATTAACATAATACAACATAGAACAAAACACAACATTAAAATCTAAGTACTTTCTTCTTACACAGTTATTCATTATTTTAATTTCCTACAAACAGAACACCACAATCAGCCTCTGGGCTTTTCATTATGAAACAGTATTTCACTCCAGAACTCTTTTTTTTCTGGGGTACTAACCATAAAAATATATTTGCATCAAAGATAAAAGTAATAAGCAGGACACAACTATGGATAGAAGTGCTTTATTTTTGAGTCCAGAGTCGTTTTCTTGTACCCTGGTTGAAACAGTTTAGGTGGCACAGAAATATTCCACGACAAACAAACGCACTTGGACCAGAACAGTTCCAAAGTTTAAGGCAGAGCTTAAATCGCAAGATTTTTACCAATAATAATATCTTATATCAAGAATTGAATTTCCTTCTTTCGTGTGTATATTTAATTTTTTAACAATTCCTAAAATATACATGTGAATTTACTTTTTTAATGCAGGAAAAAAAATCAAACAACAATACTCAGCATTTTAGCTTCAGGTAGGCACGTCTGGACGTCTCGATATGCATGCACCAAATATTCTGTCGGTAAAAGTCTCAGTTCAGATCTGAGCATATCATGTTATTTTCAATTTAGCTAGTTTCAGCGGTTTAACCGGTTATGCGAATAGCCCCTGCCATCAAGTAGATGGTTTACTGGAACAGCTCTAAGCCTAATATAGACACCAATCTTGTTATATTTACCGGGCGCATCATTGCTCTCCTCTCCACTACTCGGTGCCCCGTTGTATTTCCGTTTCCTGCCAGCAACTGGCGAACTAGTCCCACATTCCCTTCTCTCCGGCTTGTCTCCCTTGTCCCACCTCTCCACATCCGACACTGGAATCTCTTTCTCTTGTTTCACACCGATCTGAAATTTTCAGTATCAACATTCACAGATTTTTTGAAAAGGGAAAACAGCTGATGTGGTACTTAAATCATAATGTCCATTGAATTTCACTCCTACCCGCAGTATATTTTAATATATTTATTTGTATAATTATCAGATACCGCTAACACAGATATCACTGGGGGGATGAGGAGGGAGGTTTTTTTATTGGCTCTTTTTTTCTGTATACTTTTTCTGAAGTACTGTATACCATGAAATTTTCACCTTTTTTCGCCCTCTGAAGTGAGGGCAAATTTATCATTATAGTGAACATTTGTCAACAACACAATTTACAAGGTAATTAAGTGTGAAAGTCGAAATTAGCACTTGGCGAATTTGGATTTCACAGGCGAAGGACAGAAGTTTGACTGGGCAAAAATTTCTCAGTATACAGTATTTGAGTTAGAGCTATGGATTATCTTTCAAAAAGCTGAACCATTTATCTTGTAAAATGTAAATAATTTACTATTACCCGTTCCTAATATAAGTAATTGTAAATGTCTTCTTAGCTTACTCCTGGTGTTCTCTATGACAGATAAGTGGTAATAATGTAAACACAAACCAGATGTAAATAGCAGTCAGTCCCACACGGGTCATTTTCTGTGCGAGTCTCCGGTATTTTCCTGGTCAGCATGCTCGGTGTCGGGTGGTATGCTGCAATTTTGATTGACCACATCTTTAAATTGTACAATCTTACTGAAGGTATTTGGGGCAATCAAAAATCTTCCTTTTAAGTGCTAAATGCTAGTTGATGCAGTATTAAATGTGTACCACTGCGGAGTAAAATTAACCCTTTCACCGCTGTAGACCATAATGGACTCATCCAGATCAATGCATGGTAGAGTCTACTAAAGTTACATAGG
>JAUMHH010003761.1:0-11436 GCA_032359455.1 Chlamys rubida
AAATTAATGACGATCCAAGTAAGTAAGCTTTAAAGACATGAATCATAACCATGCCAGGTTCCAAATCCGTACCGGTACCTTATAATTAGTGGTAGCCGTACCCGACTATGCTGACCCGTTACACATGTAACAGGTGAAGAAGAAACAAAGTAACCTCTTCCCATAATATAAAAGAAAAAGTGAGCGTATGTGCGTGTATTAAAGGGGAAATATATAACGAGGGGGATACAATGTTGGAAAAAAATATTAACAAATGCCGAGTTGATTATTTGTCGAACATTTTTGGTATCCAAAGTTATATATTCCACCATAATTAACAAACGTATGTTGGTCTATTCTACTAAGTAAACTGTTATAATGTAACATAACTCTTTTTCGCGTTTACCTCAGTGTCCAGGAGCTTACATGTATTATAAGCAAGATGACCATGATGATATAATACTACGATAAAATGTATGTGTCCCAGGTCCTAAAGGAGATACAGTATACGTATTCCTGGTCCTGAGGGAGATGCGTAGTTTTGAGCTAAACGACTGATGTAGGGAAGTCTGCAGTGTTCTGATGTCATGGTCAGGAGGGGTTATTACATAGATAGTGTCAATGGATTGCTTGTTGAAGACAGCACATCGTTGATTAACTTGTAAAATTAAAGGACTTAAAATGTTTTTTTTTGTAACCAGTCTGGATGAGCTCTACAAAGCCTCATATGAAAATAAAAAGGAGGGGCACAGTTCGTTCTCACACGAATGTCAATAGCATGCTGGAAAATCTTGCAAATTAAATCAACATATCATATCCATGATTTCATCTTGGTCTTTACGGTGTTAAAATAGTGCTCCGAAATTGTTTAAATGGTATTCTTAAAATACCATTCGTCTTTATTAGAAAAAGAAGCTCTCATAATTAGGGAAAGGATTTAGTTTTTTCCTTTCTTTTCAAACACAATATTTATCTGTCATCGAAAGAACAGACCTGCTGTATCCCACTGCATGATCAAACTAGGCGGATAATATCCACGCCTCCAGAATAATATGATTTCATTTTGGAATGTGGAAGAACTCAAAATAATATGCTTCCTTCATAACAAAACTTTAGATCTTTACTAAAATGTTCTCTCCTTACTCTGTTTCGGAGGTTTTCCCTATGGGAGAAGAATTTGACTGGATTTAGTGTCAGGTTATGGTGTCCTGGTCTCGACATTTGTAATGAGATGGCATCCTAAAGTAGCCATTGATCATTCCAAACTCCACGAACACCGTCCTGATGTATGACAGCAGCTGTTGCGTGGCCACAAAGTCTTGAACATGTACAGGAAAAAATCCAAAAATTGATTGATCGGTCAAATACTGGAAAAAGGTGAAACAAATGCATCAAAAACAAAAGACATTCAACAAATTCAAAGATTTATTCTGAAATCAACTCAAGATAATAAATCAAAATGTCAACTTCGTGTTGTTTGGGTAATAGGTTTTGCTGTTTATTTCGGTCACAGACACATGGCATAAACATCAGTCATGCTGGTATTTCGAATATTGATACGGCTTGTTTTAAAAAAAATAAGAACTCAATTAAAGTTCCCGGAACAAGTCCACAAGGAAAAGGTGTGTGGATATTTATAATGAAGATGAATTGCCCCTATCCTCGTTGTCAAACACAACTTGTAGATATTATACGATACACTCATCTCTTAATCATAAGTCAAAGAGTAACCATAAACACATGACAGGTCAGTGTACTTTACCATCAGCGGAGACGACCCGCGGGCCGTGTTATTTCATACAAATCTATTTCTGTTCTTTCATACAAAATCTACAATATCCGAGACTCGTACACAGTTGGTTCTAAGGCTGAATCCACGATTTATGATGGCTGGCGTATTGACTGAAACAGCAACTCCATTGTTTAGGACTTCTGCTCAATTTCAAGGAGATCAAAAGAGGAATCGATTGCCTGGTCGTGTAACGATAAAGCACTACAATAAGACGTATCTGACTAGGATGGGCAAAAATATATTTCTATCACTGTCAATGACATCATCTCCATGGAATAACACATTCCCAGAAGCAATAATTTCTCTTCATTTAATAAATACACTGCTTGCACTGTATCAGTGTTTCATATTTGGATTGATTGATTAATTAACGTTTAACGCCCTTGCAACATTTAAGGTGAAATGAGGACAGTGGCCACAGATGGCGAGGTCATTCAAAAGTATCTTATCTTAAAATTCCTTCCGCTAATAAGATTTTTTTTATGATAATATAACAGATCTCAAATCACTTGGTGAAAAAGTCAGTATCTTTACAATTCTTAACTATCTTAAAACTGTCTGTCTGTTGAGAAAGATATCACTAAATCATAGCCACTTTTACAATGTACAGTATTCAAGTTGACGTTTGTCTTTTACCTTTTCGTTCGTTTGCTGTTTTTCCTTTTACATGTTTTGTCTACTGTTTTGGCCCTAATGACCTCTTACATGTATGTGTTGATGGGCCGTTAAGAATATAATAAAAATAATAATAATCTTACAGTTTATAGTTAGCTCTCACTTAAACACCATAACTTGGACACGTGCTAGCATGACACCCTATCCGGTCAACATATTCTGAAAACGGGTTAACCATAGAAACAGTAGCTAAGAGAGACATAACGTTTTACCCTCAAGAAGAAACCTTTCGATTCTTTGCCATCCATTTGTACAACCAATAGGACACAGCGAGTCATTTCTTATGGAACGTACCTGAATATACAGGAGACAAACATTTTGTAAGTGTATATGCTGATAACTCTTAATGTTATGCATATAGTTGGAATTTCAGTAAAAAACAGTTGAATTTCCAAAGTAGCGCAGCATAAAGTAACCTTGTACAAACAAGTAGGCGCTCACACCCTTACTTTGCCGTGATGACATTTCTTCTGCTTATTGAAGTTACATTGATTCATTAGGTTGTTCATTCTTTAGAGACTGCATTGTACGCCGGCAAACGTAAGGAAGTTACCTTCTGTTGTAGAGAAACATGATTATATGACGAGTTGTGTGGCAGTCAGTTGAAGAATTAAAATCAAAGTATACACTTGATAATATTTTTAGTGTTTTCATTTATAGTAATTTTGATTTTTCATAAACATCACTAAAGAAATTTCGGTTTTGTGTACTTTTGTTTTTGCATTTCAACTTCGTTATATACAAGTACGTGCATTGTATATGTCAGCGTATGATACATTTAGCTCTATAAGTAGTTTTCAGCAGTTTATAGTCCGGTAATTTACATTATTTACTTAACAAAGGAAACAGACGTTTTCGAAAGCTCGCAAACATAAGTTTTCAATTCCAGTTAGTGTTCAATTTACAGTTTTTTTTTACCAAACTGATGAATCTTATTCCGAAGAATGATAAATTTGTTCAATTTACAGTGTTCCAACAATATGTATATTAAACAAATCAATAATCAATAAATGGCGACACTGCATTAATAATTACGATATTATAAGATCGATTTATTTAAAACCTTTAAATTCCTTGTAGTAATTTCCGGTTTCTCGAATTGCAATTGGTTTTCTGTAAATTCAGTAGCAACTCTTTATGACTGCATATTATAAAATACAACGAACTGACTGGAGTTTTCATCGACAGAACTACACAGTTATTCATAGCTACAGATACAAAAATCCATTCTAGTAATTTGTATCTGTCTTTTATCCAACATGCTTTTTTAGATCACCTTCCCTCAATTCTAGGGATTGACAGATTTCATTCTAATTTAGACTGAAGCATCCTTGGGCCAGGGGAACTAAATTTTGTATAAATGGTGGGTGGGGGCCAGAGGGGCGGGGCCCAATAGGTGAAATAGAGGTAAACCTTAAAAATCCTTCTTCTACCGTAGGGGTAAAGGGATTTTATCCTAATTTAGACAGGAGCATCCTCATGCCAAGGGGACTCAATTTTATATACACGGTGGGTGTGGCCCCCCTGGGGGCAGAGGGGTGGGCCCCAATAGGGGAAACATAGCAAACTCTTCAAAATCCTTCTTTTTCTGTAGGAATGGCAGGATAATGTACAAATTTAATATGAAGCACCCTTGGGTGAAGGGGAACCAATTTTGTATGAACGGTGGGTCTGACCCACCTGGAATTAGAGAGGCGGGGCCCAATAAGGGATATAGAAGAATAGCTTTAATATCTTTCTTCTTCAGTTGGGATGAAGGTATTTTGACCAAATTTGAACAGTAGCGTCCTATTTGGAAGGGAAATCAATTTTGTATAAATGGTGGGCTTGAACCCCCTGGGGCCTGAGGGGCGGGGCCCAATAGGGGAAACATAGCAAATTCTTTAAAATCCTTCTTCCTCTGTGAAGAATGAACTAATTTTGTATAAATGGTGGGTCTTGATCCCCTTTTGGGCAGAGAGGCGGGGCCAAATAAGGGATATAGAGGAACAGCTTTAATATCCTCCTTCTGTAGGAATGACAGGATTATGTCCATATTTGGTCTAAAGCATCCTTGGTTAAAGGGAACATAATTGTGTATCAACGATGGGTCTGACCCCCTTGGGGGCAGAGGGGCGGGGCCCTATAGGGGAAAACTAGCAAATTCTTCGAAATCCTCCATTTACTTTAGGAATGACAGGATTTTGTCCAATTGCATATAAATATAACCCCTGACTAACCATGTAATACATGTACACTTCCAGTAACATCTGGCTATTATAACTGCAATTTTGCTAACATTTCCAGGTGAGCGGTACAGGCCCTCACGGCCTCTTGTTCGAATTACTATTAAAGAAAGTAATAGCAAACTTGTATATATATATATACACGTAATTTCTGGTGGTTGGCTTTAAAAATATATAGAAGATTATCCATGTAAGAAACAAGTTAATAACTCATACATTTGAATTGGTGGGTCACTTAAACACAACCTACACTGAGATGGAAAACTAAGGGAAAGAGAAAGTGGATTATTTCGCTAAAATGTCCGTATCGCACAAATTTACACACAACGAATTTTCTAATTCCCGTTTTTTATATTTTGGAATTGTTGCTAATTAAGAATTCCTATTCGATATTTGAAAACCAGGCCTTTCGAGACGAGGAAACCAAATGGTCATCTGCTAGCGGTCACTCGGATGTTCCTACACAATCAGACTCGGATATGACGTGGAGACAAAAACGCACATTCACAAAAAATACTGGTTCGCATCAACATTCCAAAGAAATGGGTAAGTAAAGCACATTCTAGTTATCAATTAAATATTCAAAAGTTTGATAACATATACAATGATGTATGTATAAGCATTTTAATAAACAAATAATTAACCGATATGGGTTATATAATGAGGATTGGCACTTTTTTGAATAAATACAACAGTTAACGCAGGCTTATATTAATATTTCAGCAACTTATACAAACATTTGTTACTTAAATATATTCTAACCTGTAAAATGTAATGGAAATGTGTCTTCATGTCTACCTAAGTTCATATATACCTCCATTATGCAGGATGACTTAGATAACCCTATTTTGTAAATTAGGCTGTTGTTTGGCTCGTGAAAGAATTTGTCACGTGTTGCAACTGTCCTCATTTTAAAAAAATCTACGTTTTCATCATTTCTGATGCTGTGGACATTTTTCCTGTTTTGCTTCTTGCATGTTTTTGAAATGATACGAACAAATCGTGCTCGCTGTCTGAGCATGGCATTTTATCGTGTGCAGATTAAATGATTATTATGTATTGCTTGTTGAAATCAACAAACTGGCACAATTCGCCTTGATAAATGACAAATGTTTTGTCTAAAACATATCAAAAAATTTCTTTAACAGTCACCAATATGGAATACCATACACAACGACGCCATATTTGTACATGTAACAAGATTTTTTTTTATTTAAATAGGAGCATCCATCTGTTGACATCGCTCGTTTACAAATTAAATCAAAGACATACAAACACTGTACAATTATTGACTTTGTAGTAGAGTATCCCAACTGGTTGTTTTTCTTAGATTAATCAGATTAATTTTTTTTTCGATGAGAATCAAAGAATCGTATTTTAATACCATACCGTAAATATATGTTTGATTACGCCGAAATAAATATATTACACCACAGTCAAGATTATATAAATATATGTGTTTACCCTCACATGACAAAGATGCCCAGTGCCACTGCCCGCTTGTTTCCATTTGAAATAAGGGAGGGTTTTTCGAAGAGCGTTGCATGCACATGGTGTGTTACACGTGCAACTCTTATTGTCCAATAATACATGATTATGAACCAAAGAAAAAAGTTGTTAAACTTTGACGTTGTAGGGTCATAAATTGTAAATACTTTTAATTGATAACAAGGGTTTTTGTTGTTTTCCCAAGCTAAAACCATCTTGGTTTGAAGCTAGTATTCCTTTCCACAGCTATTTAAAGAAAAGTTATGCTCTGCATGACCTAGGTATATTAAATACGATTTGTCATCACGAAGCTCAATTGGTTTGCAAGAGATGGTATGTTACAATGCCATGTTCGTGAAGATATCGGCGTTATTGCCGAAATACAGACCATGCCATCTTTACGGGGCTTATTTAACCTCAAACGGTAAAGTGACCATTCGGTCTGGAACATCATTTGTACAAGGAATCCAGCAGAAGGTTTTTCAGGTTCGATTTAAGTATGGTCAAATCATCTTGCAATAGGCTCAAGAAGATATTGATCATAACTGTCATTAAGATTTTCTTATGTTAAGTGCGCATGCCCAACCCGAACCTTCATATGACGAACATAGCAACAATGAGTTATTTAGACAGGTAATTAATGTGATAGAAATTTTAGTACATGGAGGTATGTAGTTTCGTTTCTATTGCCAAATATTACTTGCTGATTAACCAATAAATTGTGTCTTTATGCGCCTAAGCAGTTGAATATGAGTTGCCCAAAAGCTTGCTTGTAAATCAGGTATGCCGAAAACGAAATCATCACAAAAGCCCGAGTCAACCTGTGAAGCAGAGGCAACCTTCGGACCTACCAACGTTGCTATCCGAGTGGGAGACATCACTGAAGCTGCTTGTGACGCTATTGTTTGTTTTACAGACAACCCTTTAAAAATGACAGGTATGAATAACAGTAAATTTGTGATAAATATATATATGCATGACCCCGCTTCAAAAAAGAAAACAAATATATATAAAACAAAAAAAGCTTATAAAAATATGTGTTCCATAATATAATGGTAAGCGTTCAAAAGTATTATATTAATGCAAATAACTAAACACACTATAAATGCTTTTAAGTAATAATAGTTATCTATTTTCATCCATTTGAATGATTAAAATTTTAGGCGCAGTTGCATCCGCCATTCGACAGAAAACAGGCTTGGATTTGGACAAGGAAATCGTGAAAAAGAGTGAGTATATTTCAGTATTGATGTTTTTATTCATGCAATGGATAATTTAACAAAATTCATATTTTTTAATGTATATTGCCATTTCAGAGAAAGCATTTTCACGACACGGTATTGCTGTTATACCGACCAAAGGAACGACAAGCAAATGCATCATCGTTGTCAACACCCACGGAGATTTGGAAAAGTCACTGCGCCTAGCTTTGACAAAAGCTGATGACGAAGGCCATAAATCTGTTGCTGTGCCACTGATTTCTACAGGTATGCTTGGTATTTCATTAAAGATAAACACTTTTATTGACTCACCAAAACTAAATCACAGTGATTTATCGTCCGCTAACTTCCGTGTTCTTATTCACTTATTTCTCTCTTTTTATTTACTTTCGTGTATTTCGCTGTATTATTGGTTGTGATATTTGTCTTGATAAATAGGCGCATTGTCCGCTCTGTCGCTATTTCCTCTTTACTTATCTTTCTGTGTTAGTAATACGCGTCTAACGAACATTTTTGTTAGGATTCAGTGCCCATATAAGAACATAATGTCGTTATTACGTATGACACCTATACTTATATATAAAGGTCGAAAAGTGATACAGACGATTACATCCTCCATAACCCTGGTAACATCATATCCTTATAAACGAATATTTGTAAGATGCTATAATTGCCTCAAATGGATATATGGGACAAGGATAAAGTTGTCATTGTATCAGAGTAATCCGCTCCTTTATCAAGTCTTATAAACAGGAAAATGCGAACAGTTACAACAAAATAAACTGATATTTAAAAAAATAAAACCCATTGGCTAGTGTAAGCCAAAAGCTGTAATAACACAGACCGAATCATCGTTAACCGTAAACGTTTGGCCTCGAAAGCAATGGTATCTTAATTTGACACAGTGTTCCGCAGGTACCTCATAATTTGTTAAAACTCTATTTGTACCTAAACAGGAGTGTTCAGAGTAATATTACACGTTTTAGGGGTTTGGCACAACTTTCGGATAATTGTGGAGGGTGTTTTACCGAAAGTCAATTTAAATTCTAAAAACTTAACACCTCATTTTAGGTCCAAATAAAGCTGTAACTAATTCGAGGGTCACTGTTCAGTGTGCGTACCGCATCGTTTACCGTAAATGTTTGGCCACGAAACCAAGTACATCTTGCTTTACAATTGGTGTGTACGTAGGCACAAAAACAAAAAAGGGTAAAAATACTGGATAAAATGTAGTTTGAAGAAAGAATCCGCATCTTAGGAGCAGATTTATCTGATAATCTATTACTGAAATGTGGAGTAAGGGTCCCTCGAAACAAAAGAAAACAACTTTCTAACCGGAAAATGAAATATCAGTCTGTATTATAAACTGTTGCAGTTAATTCCTATCCACAATTGATATTCTAATTTGTTCCCCAATTAATAAGTGCACAGTGAGAATGTTTTAATTCTGTACCGTAAAAATGTGGTTCACCCTTTTAACTTCAGAGAAATTAGATCTATGAGAATGCATTTATTGTAATAGTCTGATAAAACTCTATCAGTTGATGATTATCGAAGCTGTATTGGTTAAATATGGAGGAAATGAAAACTATTTGCTTCAAGTCGAGGACTTGTAGGGTAAATGTGTATTGCAAAGTAATTTTGTGTAAGTTTTTTTTATAAAAGATTTTGTGATGAAATATCACAGGGATAAAGCAAAGGTAAAAGGTTTTTATTTTCATTTCCCTAATTAATTGTATGCCTCTTTGTTGTAAGCCTACAAGTAAAGCAAAATGCCGCACGTGTTTAAAATTAACGTCCATAAGGCTAATAATACGTATCGGTGAACTGTGTACCATATAAATGCACATAGATGTTAGTTCAAGTGTTTTTGCTGCATAAACATGATCAGTATGTATATTGCACTAACACAGAGTTAGTCTGTTGTAGTGTCCTCTGTTGTGTTTTGTTTTTGTTCACATATGCTAGTTATTTCCCTAGTAAATTCTTAATTCATCAAATTCATTATTAAATAAATTTTAACATCTTAGCCCACATTGAGATAATTCGTATAGGCTTGCCTATTGTTATGTCAAAAACATTTGTTGAAATGAAAATCATAACAAATAATTGTTCATGATGAGTGCATATATTTTACATCGCATCACTTTCATGGAGAAAAAAAAAGAGTAAAATATGTTATGATTTCTACGTTTTTGACATTATGGTTTGCAAAGCATAACTATAAACAATTTAAGTTCAGAGGATATTGACTTTACAATCGATATTTTATAGCAAAATAAAGCACAAATATTTTATACCTAATGCAGTAAATTGTACAATATAACTATTATGAACTAATCCCAGAAAAAAGAAAGATATAAATAATGTACTAAAATATGACAATTGTATTGGTATGACAAATATTAAATAATGCAAATACAGAATCCGATTATTTTGCGGGCGTTAGATAATATGCTGTTACCAACACGCCCAAGACATGTTTTTGACCGAAGAAAATTATGGCGTTGTTATTAATATTTTGATTTTTTTTTTTACGTTTTTCACTTGTTCGTTCACTTCCAAATACTGATATCAGTACTTGCAGTAATATGAAATGAATATATGTACACTATTTTCACAAATTCTTAGCATCAATCTCCCGCTCGTCCACTCGTTCGCACGTCCTCCCCCTCCTCACGGATAGCGCAAAAAAAGAGAGATTGACAGAGATAGGCGAACAGATAAACGTGTCATTCTTTCTTTTCTGACACGGGACATCCGTTCCGAAAGAATCAGTCTTTTTTATATTATATGCTGTATTTGTTTCTGATCAAAATTATTTCCAGACATAGGAATGTCAACAAGAGTGGATTTCGGTGGGACATTATGCAGAGTCGTTACAGGATTCTCGTTTAAGCGGTTAAAGAAAATTGAAGTGGTTCTTATCCGGCAAACAGACTTTACAGATGTTGCATCAGGAGTACAAAAATACGTTCAGTCAAACACTCCTGGACTGTATGGATATATAAAGGGGAAATTAGGTGAGGAAGTTTACGGTTATGCACAATTCATATTAAGCTAATGCGACATTATGTTCATTAGAATGCGATAGTTATTTCATTTAAGTACAATAATCGGCTGATAAAACCCGGTAGTGTCCCGTACAAACGAGATGTTTACATAGCTTAAAATATAATTATCTCGTTTAAAGGTTAAAGATACCTTTTTTATTTAAAATATGTTTATTTTTGCGCTTAACGGGATGATTTCTATAATCAAACGCTATTCAAATAATGAATGTCAAAGGATAAAGGATATTTCTTGAGTATTTAAATTGACATCAACATCCTTCTATAGTTTTGCCCCTTAGCCTTTTATTTCCTTTTTAATAATGATGCTGGCTGAGTTGCAATTCCATTTTAATATATATATATATATAAAGATAGTTATCAGTCTTCACACAAAGGATGACATGTCGAATGATACATAATGTCAATGTTTTACCTTAGGTTATATAACCTTTAAATAACATTTTGTTTCTCTGGTTTACAAAATTTCTAATAGAAAGGTATATATTTCAATTCCTACTCAAGTTGGACTCAATGCAACTACCAAATTTAACCTGTTTCGTTTGCCGTTGAATTTGACCAGATTAACATGATTTTGCAAATGGAGATAACTATATTAACATATTTAAGATACCACCTGAGGAGATTATATATCTTTATTGAAGCTACTAGATGAAAAAATCTTCAAACAACCAGAAACGATCAATCAGTAAATTATTTTCAGCTCATGCTCACGGTTGCTAGCGGTAGTGACAAACCATGTACTGTCCTAGAAATTCTCCCTCCAGCTACTCATTTGCCTCTTGTGTCAGTATCAACACCCGATACAAATCGAACACCACGTAGATCCACGTGGTCCCGTTTGATATGAAATGCAGTCGAACAGCCAACTGCCATATCAAATTAGTTCGTCCTCCCAAGCCACGTCTGGTTTTCTGTCTAATTCGACATTCAATTACTGCAGCTTCACATTCAAGAAGATGTAGAACCTTGAAATTTAGCGGCTC
>JAUMHH010003772.1:0-11435 GCA_032359455.1 Chlamys rubida
GGTGATGGGCCGGTGATCAGTCCGGTGATGGGCCGGTGATCAGTCCGGTGATGGGCCGGTGATGGGCCGGTGATGGGCCGGTGATGGGCCGGTGATCAGTCCGGTGATGGGCCGGTGATCAGTCCGGTGATCAGTCCGGTGATGGGCCGGAAGGTGGTACCGCCGCCTGTAACTAGCTATTGACCTTTGAGGTAATGGAGCTTCGATTTTATTTGTTCAAGTAGCCGTCAATTTCTTAATATGTAAAAAGATTCAAATTCCTTAATCATTATATGGGATATTACGACAATATAATGATATATAGATTGTGGAAGACTATAGGTTAGTTATCAATCGCAAAGGTCAGGAAGTCTGTAAAAGTAAAACTATGATATGTAATGGTCTGGTGGAGCTATTGTGTGTTACGGTCGGGCCATTATACTGAGCATGTGATATAAGTACGGTGTGACGATTCAGACTGACCCCATAGTGACATGTTGCTGAAATCTTTCGTTTACCTTTTTATGTTTGATTACATGATATAAACATATTCAATACCGGGATTTTTAGCAAAGTTATTCATTAACAGTTACAGGTGTTCAAGGTGAGATGGGAGCGGAACTGACGTCACTGATTGTTGCTGGGGTGCTGGCCGGTGTCCTTTGTGTCATACTCTTGTTTGTCATCCCTGTCGTGTGCTATATCAGGTTAGTATGACGTCATCTTCGTCGTTTGCTTTATCCGGTAAATATGACGTAGTTTTTATTGAAACACAAAATGTTAAATTCCAAAGGAATGATTTACAATATGTTAAACGTTTATCCGTGTATGTTGTTATAGTACAGCTACTTGCCGTTATGCTAGTCACAAAATCCGATAAAACCCCACAAAAACCAAATCCAGGTCCATGTATCAGTTCTTATTATAAAATAATAATATTTTTTTAGCTTTTGTGGTTTTATAAACCGGCAAAACTGTTTGTACAGTACGATATTGTTTTTTCCCCTCGCGTCATACTTGAGTACTAGTTTTTACATTCCCATTGAAGAGTCTCAAAATACTGCCCAAAATACTGTTATGAAAGCGAACAAATTGTTAACCTGGAGACCAAACATGTTGAGACGAAAATTTTGTTATGACGAAATTTCTTGAATGACTCTTGCCGTCCGACGGAAATGATAGCCATAGAAAGAACGACTTTGTTCCATAAAAAATGTCTGTTCCACCACTTGGTAAAACAATTTGCTTAAAGTGTAACATGAACTATCGCTTTCCTGACGCATCACTGGCATGTTTGATGGTATGCAACACAGTTCCTCGTCTCCAGCATGCGCTACTTCAATGTACTTTCGTTTCGCTATATTCTCGGATTCTGTAACATACATCCATGCCGACTGTGAATTAGTTCTCAAACGCGTATGGTGAAAAAAGGAAAACCACTGCATACGTAAAGTTACTCTGTCAGATGTTATCGTATATTTTTCTTTTCTAACAAAACCTCGCTTTTGGCCTTTTTGTTGACCGACTACCGTGTCCTGGCTATGTGACCGACTCACCTGTCACCAACAACGTGACCGACTACCGGGTCCTGGCTATGTGACCGACTCCCGTGTCACTAACACGTGACAGACTACCGGGTCCTGGCTATGTGACCGACTCCCGGGTCCGGGTCACTAACGCGTGACAGACTACCGGGTCCTGGCTATGTGACCGACTCCCGGGTCACTAACACGTGACAGACTACCGGGTCCTGGCTATGTGACCGACTCCCGGGTCCGGGTCACTAACACGTGACAGACTACCGGGTCCTGGCTATGTGACCGACTCCCGGGTCCGGGTCACTAACGCGTGACCGTTACCGGGTCCTGGCTATGACGTTTAAAGTGGCCAATGAGTGGCTCTATCACTTTGGACACCGTCTCTAATGACCTTTGCTGTTGCGATAAAGTAAAATCCACTTTCGAAACTCCAGGTGTTAATTACGCTCTCGTACGTTTTCTATGAGCATAACCTCCGTAATGTCGAGGATAATTGAAACCAAAAACAATCAAAATCAAATCGTTCATAAAAACGCTAAACGTTTTGTTGTGTTGTTTCAATCATATCTTTCTTTAAATTCAATTCAGACGGAACAGACCACAACAACCTCCGTCAAAAAGAAAAACTAGACACGCACCTAAACCTGTGAGCAATGGCGATGCCAAGCACAAGAAACCGAGACAACAACAGAATGGTATTCCCATGTCTGGGATGAACGGAGGTACTCGTGGTCCCAGGCATAACATGAATGGAGCCCCGCCAGGCACAGTCAGAATGATGCCGTTCCATCAACCACGTGGAGGACCCGTGCCAATGGTAGGCACTTTTCGGGGACCTCCCCCTCAACCAATTATCATCGGGACGACGTCGTACTCTAAAGGAACGTATCCTAGAGGGATGCACCCGATGGGAAACTATCCCAGGGGAATGCCTGCAAGAGGGACACATTCCAGAGCGAATCCATACATGGCTCACATGGGTCCTATGACGCATGCGCAATATCCTCCCATGGCCCACCCTTACTTCTTTGGTCAGCAGTATCCAGTCCAGGTTGTGTACGTTACAGACTCCGATGAGAGCGACTCTGACTCCAGTGTCTCGGGCAGGTCTACAGTACGAGAGAGGAAATCGAGGTACCATCGTCAGTTCGTGTCCCCTAGAGTCCGATCCACATTAATTATCAAGTATGTAGTACATGGTCCTACACCTTCTGTTGGTCTACAGCATATTAACCGGGCTAGTACTTATACAGCTATTAACCGAGCTAGTACTTATACAGCTATTAACCGGGCTAGTACTTATACAGCTATTAACCGGGCTAGTACTTATACAGCTATTAACCGGGCTAATACTTATACAGCTATTAACCGGGCTAGTACTTATACAGCTATTAACCGGGCTAATATTTATACAGCTATGCAATGGAGCCTAATTAGTCCGATTAAAAATATGTGGTAATAACTTTTATGATAATTTCATCAGGACTTATTACTTTTAAATGATATGCATGTGTACTAGCAGGCCCAGATAATCCGGATTAGCTATATACTAGCAGGTCCTGATAATCCGGATTAACTGTATGTAGTAGAAGGTCCTGATAATCCGGATTAAGGAGGTTCCATTGTACATATCATTTTATGATAAAGGATGGAGTATTTACATCTGCTTTGGCAAATTTCAATAAATGCTAACAGAATTTAATATATTTCGATATACGTATATTCTTTCGCATGCGTTTCTTTTTTTTCCGTCAAGTTTTATCAAGTTTTCTTTTTTGTTGTTTTTAGCACAGTTTTAACTTCTCGGTCAACTTCCGCTTTCTAAAACTGTTGTATATGTATAACAAAACAGAAGCTGTATGTGACGATGTAACTCTATACATGTATATAGCCTGATAATATATAACCAATCCTTTCACATAGTACACTTCATTGTACAGATTCCAGTATGCAATTAGTTTTACCATTACACTCATACGAAGAATTCTGCCACGTTAGCGATGTAACGACGTTTTTCATTGGTCAATATTTAACAAAAAGCCTATCACGCGCCCCAATAATGCATGCGCGCGCAATGCTGTTTAAAAACCTAGCTATGTAAAACTCATATTTTTTTTATGAGTAATGGAAAAGATACGTTTCGTTACGTGTGGTATGGTAGAAGAGATAAGCAGCAGGTGTGTGTATGTTAGGTTGGAATATAGGACTCCGGATTCGTAAAATATTGGAAATATAACTCATGTCTGTCGTCATTCGTTCATTACGTTTTCCAACATTTCTCATCCTACTCTTTTATTCCACCACAATACAAGCACATGTGTTGATTATTTCTTTAATAAAGTAACGATCTTATCTAATGTAGCATTGGTGACATATAAAAGGATTATAAATGCTAGGTTTGTTTTGAAAATAAACAGGAATTGACAACTCATTTTGCAAGCTTTCGAAAACGTCTGTTTCTTTTGTCAAGCAAAGAGTATATATGACCGGTGTCTCGACTCTAAACTACTGAAAACAAATCACTACGCCACAGTGGGCCTAATCAGTAAATTCAGCTGTCAAAAACCATAGACGTTTCCCAAAACAGCACTCCTTTACTGCAGGTAGTCGGTGGTAACATTATTACCCATCCCACCTCGCAGTGAATAACTTTTCAATTTCTGTTTGTGTTCAAAAACAGACTTAGCATATATTAATCATACCAAGCTGATAAACATCATTCAGAATGTAAAAGGGTTGGTTTTATTTTGTGTTTATAACAATTTATTTAGTATATTCCTTTTGATATTAGATTAGATTTTCTACACGTATATACTTAACGAGTGACCAGCTATTTAATGCCAACACTAATGTTGACTCTTTACAGCGATAGTACGTCGTCACGAGTAAGCTCTGGGTATGTATGATCGGTACCAGAATGTTGCATGCCCATATCTGCTTTAAACAAGGAACACATGGAATCAGGTCTTCTCTTCATTGAATAGTGCTGACTTGTAGATTGTGTTAAAATGTATTCAATGTTCAGCTGCGAGTTAATGGCAAGGGAACGTTAAACTGCGAAAGAATGTAGCTAGTATTTACCATGCTACACAGTAAAGTAAAACCTCCATGTAACGCATTTGTATTTTTAATTTGTAATTGTGGATTTGTAATCATTTGCCATTCTACTTACTGCCTATTTTCCGTTTTTTATAACGCCACGGTCCTGACAAACAAATGATGACAATATAATGAGGTTTTACTCTACATGATAGCTCATTAGTTTGTGGCGATAGCTCTATACAGGTTAACGGGTTTCGATTTCAGAAACATACTCACCTTTGATTGGTTGTCTGAAACATACTTACCTTTGATTGGTTGTCAGAAGCATACTCACCTTTGATTGGTTGTCAGAAACATACTTACCTTTGATTGGCTTTCAGAAACATACCTACCTTTGATTGGTTGTCTGAAATATACTTACTTTTGATTGGTTGTCTGAAACATACTTACCTTTGATTGGTTGTCTGAAACATACTCACCTTTGATTGGTTGTCTGAAACATACTCACCTTTGATTGGTTGTCTGAAGCATACTTACCTCTGATTGACTTTCAGAAAATTAATATACTTACCTTTGATTTTCTGAAACATACTTACCTTTAATTTATTTTGTTCTGAAATATTCTTACCTCTGATTGGTTTTCAGAAATATAAATATTATCCATACTAGTTTTGATGTATGAGATGCTTTTGAACAATAATTAACTGGTTGACTTATCAAAAAGATACATATTTAATCAAGTTAACGAAAATATAAGTTATAGACTGACAGTACAACATATAACAGTCATTAATATATTTACTCACACTGTTCTATAGTTATTAATTGTGATTCGTAAACATGCTATTTGGTTAAATCAACAGTTGTATGATTCATAGAAAAACCAACATACATACTTATCACATTCTCTTTCCCTTTCAGAGAGGTGGATGAAGATCGCGGAGAGGTACGATTATATTTGTTGTTGTGACTTTGTAACTGAACCTGAACAACCTACCTTACCATTCCTTGCTATAACGTGCCCCTATGAGCCCCAAGGCTTAAAGCTAATGAAACAATACAATAAAATGCATATTCTTACAGATAATGCCAATTAAAACCAGTATTCTTTCTGCTGCTGTTCTGGTATAATTTACAGTAGGAATCCCCTTTTCGCAAGCGTATTCCCAATTCTTTACCAATTTATTGTATATTTTGTTCCGAATATTTATCTGTTTTATTTAATTATATCTGTTTTGATCCTCCTGTCATCATTTCTAGTTCTTGGAGAGATTAATCTTTGCATAGTTCTTTGATTTTAAGATTCTGCATGTGTAATTAGTATTATCATGTGATGTTGCTCACTTCAATACTACAGAAGGAGTGAAAAGATTTATTTGATCACACGATATATTTTCTCTCCAGGCGAGACAGACCCATGGTGTTCCGGCCCAAAGAAAACGACCAGCGTCTCCCATCCGACAGGAGCCGGTGGTGATGAGGAATCGGTCCCGTTCCCGGTCTCGGTCCCGAAGTCCTCCTGTGGCGATCTACCAGGATCTACGGACGTCTACACGACCCCCGGCTAGTCCCCCTCGCAGGGAGGAACAGGAGAGCAGTTCTGAGTTAGGAGCATTTCAGCAAGCAGCACGGCCAAAATCAGGGGACGTAACTTTCGTCCCAAAGGGATACAAACCACAGGAGAGGAATCCAAGTCCGGAGCCTGAAGATTACACATATGCTACCGTCATTAAACCACAACCTGTGAAAGCTCTACCGAAGGACGACTGGGGGGAGCCAGACCAGGATATGGGTCCTCCGTCCCAAAACATAGGCATGTCCATGTCGGAAAGACTACAGGGCATCGTTGAAGACGGGTGGGGAAACAGCCCTCTAATAGACTATGGTCAGCGAGACTCGTCTGAGGTGCCTGCACAAGACATTTCGCGGACTAGAAGCGACCAGAGTGATCTCTGGAAATCAAGGAGAGAGGACAATGAAGACGCTCTTCGGCAACCGAGTCAACAAGCTGAAAATATATACGCACGTAGCGTGAAGAGAGCTGACACAGACCGACCTCCTTCGCCGCCTCTGGACATCCCCAGTGCCGTGGGTTCCCCGAGACAATCCTTCATACGAGACTACCCCAGCAGTGAGTCACAGTCGCCTGACAGACCCGTGACCCCACCCTTCGACGGTATTACACCGAGACCGTCAGTAAAGTCGAGGTCGGAATCGCCTCCACAACCGAGTGCTTCATCCAATCCATTGTCACAGTCACACAGCCAAAAGGTCCATAGGTCCATGTTTTCTAACGACGTCCTGAAGGAGCTGAAACAGCGTCAGAAGTCGACAGAGAATTTAGTAGAAGATGATGATTCACAATCCAGATCAGTTAACTTTTCACCGTCACCCCCTACTATAATATCCGGGGACACGATAGATCCTCCTACCCAGTTTACTGGTATACCTGCCCCTCCCCCTCCTCCTCCTCCCCCTCCCCCTGTACCCAAATAATAGTGAACTACATATTTATTAAACGTTCCTTTTAAGGGATTCTGACAGGCTAAGACTAAGACATGAATACCTGTAGCCCGGGACAGCTGTCAGCTACGCAGGTGGTCATCATACAGTTACGGGGAAAACAGTCGCTGTGACACCATATTGACATTGAACCCTGCTTTCCTATGAAGCTCCATCTGTTTGCTGTGTTCACCATTTATATATACCACGCTATACATAACTCCCACTAAATCAGCAGCCTTTCATAAGATGTCTCCTTCAAGAAACGTTTTTGGTTTTTCATGTTTTTGACAATGTTCCACAGATGGAGCTGAGGGAGGTCGCGACCGACAGCAATATATTACATACTAAGTATGGAAATAATGGAACCTGTCAAATCCGGTAGTCTGTAGGATCTTACATAAACCTATCTTATCCGGTAGTCTGTAGGATCTTACATAAACCTGTCTTATCCGGTAGTCTGTAGGATCTTAAATAAACCTGTCAAATCCGGTAGTCTGTAGGATCTTAAATAAACCTGTCAAATCCGGTAGTCTGTAGGATCTTAAATAAACCTGTCTAATCCGACAGCCTGTAGGACCTACAGTTAAACTTGTCTAATCCGGCAGCCTGTATGATCTATAGTAAACCTGTGTTATCCGATATCTTACAAATTGATTTCATTATACAAGGTGTCAGAGCACACATATTCGATTTGGTAGTTATTTATTTGACAGAGTGTACAATGACTGGATTACACAGGTTCCCTGTATACGTACATTAGTAGTGCTCTGTGTCGATGCCTGTTTGACGGACTAGGGCTGTTCCTCAATCATATTTTTATGTTGTGTATAAAAGGTTTAATGACATAACCTATTGTAGATACACCAGTGAGTGTCTTAACTAGGAGAATGTGGCAATCATACGTGTGCTGTTTACTGTGTACCGTACTGCTTATCGTCCTTTCTCGAAATTACAAATGATTGTGACATGTAAGTTTTATATAAATACAAGTGAATAGGTGGAAGTGAGTGAATGAGATGTGTGATTTTATTTCACAGAATTTATATGCAATATATGTGTAATATGTGTATTCCAACACTAACGTTGTCTCCACGCTTACCTCAGACTTCAAAAGTTTGTCGTGATGTGACGTTTATATTCCAAACTGGACGCTTTATATTCTGTGCTCATACCTGGAGTCCAATTCAAATGAGTTACACATACGTTTCAATTAACTGATAATTTGAAGATGTACTTAAAGCAACAAAATTGATTAGACGATTATACAAATTTACACATGCCAGATTGTTAGAGTCTGGGAAAAGACATTTGAAGTAAAAAACGTATTTCTCATTATCATAACATAACAAACTTTGCAACTCCTCAAGTTTTATGTGGCCATTTGCTATTTCGGAATCATGATTATATAGTATACTGAGGTATCTACGGAGATAAAATGTCCTGGGTATAAATAGGTTCTGAGCTGTGTCTGTATTTATATTTTTATACAAGAACAATAACATTAGAAGCGTTTTGTCCATTTTAGTGATGAGTGCTGAGCCAACGATATAAGATAACTTAGGGTATAAATGACGTATTCTTATGTACAGAATGTCTCGTCTGTGACAGAATAATGCATAACTAAATGAAGTTACCGCATGTTACACATTTATCTGACATTGTTTATAAACTCAATGTACGGTGGTTGTACATTGTTCTGTATTGTCTGATGATTTAACCGACAACCATGTCATGCATACAACTGATATGTAACATTATTGATTGAAAACATTATTCAATCGCCGCGTTCAAACAGAATTTGTACCACTTGTCCTAAAATCCCGTATTCGAAATATCATGATATTTTCCTGTAATCTCTTCTTTGCTGACAACATAAACAATTCATAGCGGAGCAAGCCAAACTGACTTCAAATACAAAAGAGTTACAGAATACCCGCGAGTAAAGGTCGATGTGTGTGTGGCTATGTAATAGCCGATACAGAGGTGTCTTCCGTTCTGTTGTCGTCAGTGGTACGTAACGTGTCGTCGGTGGTACGTAACGTGTCGTCGGTGGTACGTAACGTGTCGTCAGTGGTACGTGTCGTCAGTGGTACGTAACGTGTCGTCAGTGGTACGTAAGTTAACGTGTCAGGAACACTTTCCGTACGATTGATGGGAGTGCTCAGATACTTGTCATGTGACTATTCAATTAAAACATTATTTACCATATGTTGATCATAATCATATGATATAATAAACAATATTTTTAGAATATAAACATTGATTGGTGTTAAGTTTTGTTTACAGTTACCAGGTGAATTAACATTAATGTCACTACTGGTGGAAGTGTGCGTCAAAGTGATGCTACACCAATTTGAGGTGATACTAGAGTTATCGCCCTGTATAGGGCAAATCATCATTACCAGTCACATATTACCTAGACCAGGGACAGTATTATACGTCCCTGCCTAGACCTACGGAGTATATATTTATTTTTGTCAATGTATAAAGGCAATTAAAGCAAACACTTTACTGCACCTTATTGTGATTTCGTCCATTTAGGAATCGTCAGTGATATTAAATGATACAAGTCAAAGGTGACTAAGACATGTGCACAGATAATGCGAAAGGGGAAGGTGCCTTCCAGCCGCTTATAATAATACAAAACAAGTTCGCGTCAGAATGAATTCCAGCTACAAGGTAACGTCCAGTCTCAACCAGCAGCGTCAACCACCAAGGTTACTTTAGAAGTTACGTAATTACAAAGTAAGGGAGGGCCTGTATTATCTAGTTTGTTGATGTAGAAAACCGGACAAAGTAAACACTATACTACACCATGTACGTAGTCACTGTGTGTAACCATTTAATATATTTAGTCAATGAGTCTTGGGTCAAACTGATACCGCACTGACTGTATTCAACATACAGTCATGTTACATCGCCTTCGCCCGAACATTCATGTTACAACTCGACAAGCTTTAATTACGTTATAGTGAATATCATTTTTCTTTTGATGTTCAAAACGTTTCTTTGGTGACATTTGAATTTTTTTTCTTTTCTATCTTGGTGGTCAAGACTTTGAATGCAATTGACTGCGTGTTGAAACAATTTTAAAATGACATACGAGTATGAGGTATGTCATTCAGCAAACGTATATATTTTGTATAGATAAATGATAACTGTTTCTAGCGTTAGAGCTCTCTCCTACAGAATCAGTATGCTTGGCGTTAGATTTATCTCCCTTTATAAAACATATTCAGTAGTATTATGAAAAATTCTATGTGATGTTTCGATGACTAGTACGATATGTACACTGTCACCTTCATCAGACAAATGACCAGTGAAGCGTATGCACACAAAGGTGTAAAATGTGTGTACATTTGTCACAGTGTACATATCGTACTAGTCATCGAAACATGACATAGACAATTGTATTGGTTGTATTAAAAAGAACTTTTCATAATCCATACTTACCAACCTGAAGAAAATGTTTAGAAATATTCAGTAGTAACGTAAGTGTTAGCTTTGTCTCCCTTGCTATAGCACAATGCGGCGGTAACGTGAGATTACAGTACAGACTTGGCGTTAGATTTGTCTCCCTTGCTATAGCACAAATTCGGTGGTATAATCTCCCTTTATAGTACAATAAGTGTTATATTGTCTCCCTCGTTATCGTACAGAGTCATTAGAAGCGTTATATTGGTTTCCCTTTAAAAACAGATTATGTGATACTTGATTGGTCATGTTTCTTACATCGCTGGTTCTGTGGAATCATCAGATTTGTCTTCTGTAAAACATATATTCAATGGGCATGTTCCTGGTAGATATTGTGTGTCCCTGTAAAGTACACGGACATGTTCCCGGTAGATACTGTCTGTCCCTGTAAGGTACACGGACAGGTTCCCGGTAGATACTGTCTGTCCCTGTAAAGTACACGGACATGTTCCCGGTAGATACTGTCTGTCCCTGTAAAGTACAAGTACACGGACATGTTCCCGGTAGATACTGTCTGTCCCTGTAAAGTACAGGTACACGGACATGTTCCCGGGAGACACTATCTGTCCCTGTAAGGTACACGGACATGTTCCCGGTAGATATTTTCTGTCCCTGTAAGGTACACGGACATGTTCCCGGTAGATATTATCTATCCCTGTAAAGTACACGGACATGTTCCTGGTAGATAGTGTCTGTCCCTGTAAGGTACACGGACATGTTCCCGGTAGATATTTTCTGTCCCTGTAAGGTACACGGACATGTTCCCGGTAGATATTATCTATCCCTGTAAAGTACACGGACATGTTCCTGGTAGATAGTGTCTGTCCCTGTAAGGTACACGGACATGTTCCCGGTAGATATTTTCTGTCCCTGTAAGGTACACGGACATGTTCCCGG